>CAEFZY010048687.1:0-117707 GCA_903066815.1 Brachyrhaphis roseni
GCTGTGTGTCCTGTCTGTGAGTTTTCTCTCCACCAGAGTCACAAAGTGGTTCCTATTGAACAAGCAGTCAGTGAACTGAAGGAGCAGCTGAAATCTGACTTAAAGTCTCTGCAGGACAAGAGGAACAAACACAAACAAGTGGAGAAAACATACGATGATGTGATTCAACACTCCAAGAAGCAGGTGTTGTCCACAGAGAGACAGATCAGAGCAGAGTTCAACAAGCTCCACCAGTTCCTGAGAGAGGAAGAGGAGTCCAGACTGGCAGCTCTGAGGGAGGAAGAGGAGCAGAAGAGGAAGACTATCATGAGAGAGATGAAGAGGATTGAGGAGCAGATCTCCTCTCTGTCAGACAGTATCTCTGCTGTTGAAGAAGAGCTGCAGAAAGACAACGTGTCGTTCCTCAGCAGTTATGAAGCCACTCAGAGCAGAGCCAGAGGTCAGAGGTCACTGCCAGATCCACAGCTGGTCTCAGGAGCTCTGATAGATGTGGCCAAACACCTGGGCAACCTGTCCTTCAGAGTCTGGGAGAAGATGAAGGACAAGGTCCACTTCAGTCCCGTCATTCTGGACCCAAACACTGCAAGTGGACGGATCCATCTGTCTGATGATCTGACCAGTGTGAGACGTGGAAACACATGGCAGCAGCTTCCTGATAATCTAGAGAGAAACACTAAACACTGCAGTGTTTTTGGCTCTGAGGGTTTCAGCTCAGGGAAACACAGCTGGGATGTGGAGGTGGGAGATCATCCTGGCTGGGATGTGGGTTTGGCTAAAGAGTCTGTTGACAGAAAGGCAGAGATACGTGCTTCACCAAAATATGGAATCTGGTGTTTAAGGCATCGTGGTGGAAAATACATTAACGATGATGGTAAAACTCTCCCAGTGAAGAAGAGTTTCCAGAGGATCAGAGTCCAGCTGGACTATGACATGGGGGATGTGTCCTTCTACAACTCTGAAGACATGACTCTCATCTACAGTCACAGAGACACTTTCACTGAGAAACTCTTCCCATATTTCTGTGTTGGAAGATTTGCTGATTCCAAAACATCTGATGTCAAAATCTGTCCAACCAAGATTTCTTTTTTAAAATTCTAAATGCTTTTATTTGCAGTCAGAATAACTGTCTTAATTAAATCATTATGTAGCACCTTCAACCATTCTATGTGAGAAAACTAAAATGGAGGGCTCTTGGGTTCGATATCAATCCGGTACCCCAATCGGTGTGCGGCACCAATGACCTAGTTTATGACAAATATGACCCAGAGAAACATTAAAATTTTAGGCAAAATGATTCAGCCTATCTTTATTAAACTAAAGTGACAGAAAACCTATTATTTAGTCACCACTGTAACTTTATAGTTGAAAGACCCTTCAATAAGATCTAAAGAACATATACCTCTTTACATAAGGCAGAACAAATAAAATATTAATTGCCACCTTTTTCCCCAAACCAGGCACAATGGGAAATGTCCACTTACAGCAATATACAGTTCTAATCAAATGTAAAGTATTTGTTTAAATTCTAATTGATTTGTTGTTTTGTGCTTTTACTCTGTTTATAATTTAAACATTTTAAGATCCTGTATTTTTATGTAACCAAAAACACGAGGGGATGCAATTAAAAATTATTTTCAATTATAAATGCAGAGTAATGTGTTTTTTCATAATAATTAACAATTTACATCTTTTTTTCACTTGAAACAAGATCTTTTTCCTCGTTTTAAAAATCTGCTATTGGAACCAATACATTTTTATTCCTATTAAGTAATTCTAGACTTAAAACCAGATCTTATATCTTTCTGAAAAACGACTTGTAGGTTAGTTTTGTTTTATTTAAAGTGTACTGAGATTCTTTTACTGGAAAATAGAAAAAAACTGGCAAGATTTTATGTTCAACTGGGGATTGTAAAGCAATTTCAAGTGATGTCAAGTCAAAGTTTATTTATGAAGCACATTTCCAACAACCTCATCTGAACAAAGTGCTTCACAATAAATCATTGACAAATATAATATAATAAATTAAAAAGTATAATTAAACGTTATAAAAAAAGATACATTAATAAAATTGACAGTAAAACACCAATAAAATAATAATATAAATAAAAACCAAGGCGTAGATAATTTCAGTTCCCGCAATGTCCCAATAACTCAAATGAATTGAGTATTAAATTTTTTCTAATTGGTGTTGAAGTTGTCTCAGTTTTTCTGCCAAATTATATAAAACAAAACAAGAGGAAGATGAAAGAAATACAAAACAAAAATACAAACACTGACTGATGAAACACTCCAGAACTGACACCGAATGGACTTTACACCTTCTGCTGGATGATTCATTCCTTTCCTGGCTCGTGTTTCTTTCCCTGTAAATCTTGTTTTCTTTAGCTAAGCTGACTAGTGAATGCTTCCCCAAGGTGCGGCTGGCTGCTTGTCTGATTACACATTCACCTTATGAGAGACACCTTCGACTGTGTGCCTGTCACGCTTTTCTTTTTGACTTATTGCTCTCTCTTAACTCTAGTTTAGTTATGTGGACTGCAAAGAGTAAGTTGACAAACTGTTTAGTTTGACAGTTCCAGCTGAAGGAAATGTTTGCGCATCTGAAAATCATTTGAATATTATAGTCAAAGTTCAGAATGCGGCACCCAAACAGAAAAACCTGAAGACAAACTCAGTGACCTTCAGTCTCTGCTTCACCTGAGCCGAACATTAAATCCCTTCCACCAGATAGTCTGAGGTATTGAAAGTAATAATTCAGAAATATTTTAGAAAATGTTTAAAATGTTATACTTGCTAGAAATAATCCTTGTTTTTTTTGGGGGGGGGGTTTGGCAAAAATGTACTCTTCCTTTTTTTCTGTTTACAATGGCTCTAATACACCTTGGTAGTTTTGTCGGACCATTGTCATCAAACTATTCAATCTGACCAAAAATGGGTATAAAACTTTGGGAAACTGATCAGCAGATGGCAGCAGAGAGCCTCCCAGAGGTTTTAGCACCAAGAAACCTTAAGCTAAGTCAAGTGTTGTCCACAGTGAGGCCCAGGGGCCAATTATGGTCCATGTACTGATATTCTGCGGCCCCTTCATGATACAAATTTGTCCCACATTTGGAAGTTTTTTGAAATGGCTCATTTTCCAGACACTAAAAAACATTCATTTATTGCCAGTTGAGACCCAAGTGGAAGCACAAAATGTGCAAAATGTGAATTTTGCAGAATAGGTCCCCTTTAAGGTACTCAATATTACTAATGATAAATTTGTTTCTGCTTTCATAATGTTGATTTTATCTGTATCACAGATACCATTATTTACCATTAACTCTTCACTTCAGAGTATAAAAATTATTTGGCTTTACAAAGGCACCACTGGCAGTTTTACAGGCTCGAGAGAGTTGAGAATCATTTTGTAGTTTTGATAAATCAAAAGATCCTTTTGGGTTTCCTGCTACTTGTTTGTTTACTGTCAAATGGATTCAGGCAAACCTTCCTCACGTTTTATTGATAATCACGTACATCAGAGTTGGCATCTGACTCAGATTCACATCATCATGAACGTCCAGAAGGGTTTTCTTTTGATTTATGTGACATTAAATGAGTCTTTTCCTTCAGCTGAAGTCTTAAAAACTTGGAAACAGTGAAAATATTTATAGAAATGTTAATGTTTGTATTCAATGTCATTTATCTACAGACTTAATCGGAAATCGAAAAGATATGTTTTAGAAAATACACAGAAAATGCTCTGCTTTTTTTGTTTTTGGCTTACGCTTTGTTTTCTTGGCATTGACAGGAATTTAAATATTGTTTAGTTTTGTCTTTTTTTTTATTTTATTTTAAATTTTTCATTTTGTTTTGTTTTTGCTTGTTTTTTCTTTCTTTTTTGACTAATGTGTGGAAAGGTTAAAAATGACTGAAATAAATAATTGAGTAAATAAATAAATAGGTAAAATTTGGTTTGTATTAGAGTTAAGTAATTTTTTTCTTTCATTTATGTTTTAAAGTCTTCATAGTAAAATACTTTTCACACTTTGGTCTTAGGATTAACTGACATTTTTATCTCCACCCACTGAAACCAGTTTACTGTTTAAGCGTAAGACAAAAATGTTGTTTATCGGGTTTATAGTGGAGTGAGAATGAAATGTTCTCTGGCTTCAACAACAACCAAACTACACAACTTTTTCATATAAAGAGCCTCTTAGCAAATTCTTTTTGCTTCTTTTTCTCTGTTCTCATTCAATAAAACGGTTAAAGAAAATAGCAGCTTTATTAATTACAGGGAGAATAACACACAAAAGAGGCAGAAAATCTTTATCTGTGTCACCAGAGCTTGTCTGACTGGTAAAACTTCTCTGAGTTGTCAGACAGAATGACAGGAATGATCCTTGCTGCTGAACAGAGCTGAAACTCCATCACAACATGGTGGATCGCTGCTGAAAAAGACGCTGCACCTGAGTGAGAGAGGAAAAGAAACTTTAATGGTGAGTCCACATACTGACGCTTTGGAACAAAAGACAAGAAGAAGCTGAATTTTTGTTATTTGCGTCAAGATCCGTTGTCTTTAAAAACAAGCAGATCATCTAAAAGATGATCTAACAGTGAAGAGGGTGAATTTTAAAATGAAGGAACTGACTGACTCTTTATCTGGAAGACAGAAAACTTCATCTGAGAGGAAAAAACAAGCTGAAATGGGGCTGTGCAGTAAACATCCAGAGGTTCCTCATTTATTCTGTGAAGACGAGCAGAGAGCTGTGTGTCCCATCTGTGAGTTTTCTCTCCACCAGAATCACAAAGTGGTTCCTATGGAACAAGCGGTCGGTGGGCTGAAGAGGCAGCTGAAATCTGACTTAAAGTCTCTGCAGGACAAGAAAGAGAATTACAAACAAATAGAGAAAACATACGATGAAATGACCGGACACATCACGAAGCAGGTGTCGTCTACAGAGAAACAGATCAGGGCAGAGTTCAACAAGCTCCACCAGTTCCTGAAAGAGGAAGAGGAGTCCAGACTGGCAGCTCTGTGGGAGGAAGAGGAGCAGAAGAAGAAGACGATAAAAAGGAATATAAAGAAGATTGAGGAACAAATCATCTCTCTGTCAGACAGTATCTCTGCTGGTAAAGAAGAGCTGCAGAAAGACAACCTGTCATTCCTCAGCAGTTATGAAGCCGCACAGAGCAGAGTCAGAGGTCAGAGGTCACTGCCAGATCCACAGCTGGTCTCAGGAGCTCTGATAGATGTGGCCAAACACCTGGGCAACCTGTCCTTCAGAGTCTGGGAGAAGATGAAGGACCAGGTCCACTTCAGTCCCATCATTCTGGACCCAAACACTGCCAGCCGATGGCTCTCTCTGTCTGATGATCTGACCAGCGTGAGACGCTGCGAAACAAAGGAGAAACTTCCTGACAATCCAGAAAGAAATATTAACTACACCAATGTTTTCGGTTCGGAGGCCTTCAGCTCGGGGAAACACAGCTGGGAAGTGGAGGTGGGAGATCATCCTCGCTGGAATATCGGTTTGGTCAAAGAGTCTGTGGACAGGAAGGGAGAGACAGACGCTTTGCCCAAATATGGAATCTGGTGTTTAGTGCATGGTGACGGAAAATACACAGATGGCGAAGCTAACGTCGTCACAATGAAGCAGAGTCTCAGGAAAATCAAAGTCCAGCTGAACTATGACAGAGGGGAAGTGTCCTTCTACGACTCTGAAGACATGAGTCACATCCACACCCACAGAGACACTTTCACTGAGAAACTCTTGCCTTATTTCTGTGTTGGAAAAACAGGAGATGTGGAACCTACAAGTATCAAAGTCTGTAAAACTAATATTAATTTCTAAGCATCACAGAAACAGAGTGTAATGTTTGAAAATAAATGTTTTTTGTTCTTTTCTGAGAAGGAAACAAAACACTTTGCCATCAGTTACAATGTTGAATATTATAGCATACACGTTCAGACTTCAATATCTCAATTTTACATAGAAAATGCGCAAAAAAAATCTAAAACTACATATAGTTTACCCAGGGGAGCTACTCATTTATGTTTATGTTGTATGTGAACATCCCAATATGGAGACAGAAACATTGTTTTATTCCCTACTTAATAAACCCCAAATCACAAACTAATGGAAATAACTTGGAAAAATAGATGTGAATGTGGTCTTGAAAATGTTTGCTACATTCATAATTTACATTCTTAAGATGGCAGCTGACACTTTGCCAACATGAACACTGTCTTGAAGTTTGTAAAATAATCAATAGAGGATTTATTTTGTAGCTTTTTATTTTTGATGCTTAGAGGACGTTGGACCTTTTTAATTGTGGCTTCAATATTACAGAGCAACTTGCTATTAAATATTAGACATGCTTCTTCTTTTCTTGCTGTTTTTAAGTCTTTTTTAAACTTATTCTTATTTTCAGTGGCTTTTGACACAGTACGAGTTGTTTCTGTTTTTATTTCAACAACCTTTGTTTAAATTGTATTCTGTTCTTGGTGTTTTCATTTTTACATTTTATTATTATTTTTTCCTGATTTCTTGATCTGTTTTGGTACTGTACGGCATGTTGGTTAATACATTGTTTTTAAATGTAATTTATGAATAAAATTGATTTGGATTGGTCTATGAAGCAGCTTGATTTTATAAGCTTATTCTTCAGATTTTACTATTATGGCAAATCTGGTCACTGGTACAACAACTCTTCAGTCTTCAGGAGTTAAAATAGACAGATTAAAAACTCTGATAGCATATCAGTAAACATAGCATACCAACATGATTGCAAGATTAATCCACCAACATCAATGACCTTGCTAACTAGCCATAGCATTTATAAAAGGCTCTGCTAGCTGTAGCGTAGCAGATAGTAAACAGAGAGTGAGAGGGGGAGATGAGCAGCTCCACATGCAGAGTGATTGACAGCGCTAAGACCTTTCTCCTGGCTCTAAAGAATTGTTTTTAGTTAGCACTGGTCAGTTTCTTCACTGATTATCTGTCTCATACCATACTTGAGAAAGAAGGTGGATGTCGCTATGTTTTACAGTATCTCAAGTATATTATTGAATCTTTACAGTTTGCTTCTTGACTCAGCATTTAACCTGATGCTCACAAAGATGGGAACGTTCACAATGAAAGTAAAGCAGAACAGGTTTCTTTAAATGGCTCAAAGAAAAAAATGTTGTCTGTCCTGTTTATGATGAGCTGAAACAAACTCTTTAAATGTAGAATGGTTGCAAAATTTAGTACAAACTTTAAGATTCTAAACCTCTAAATGTTCTTACGTAAAAATTAACAGAAGAAATGTTAAAAATTTAATTTATTTGTATTGTTTTCAGCTTTCACAGTACAAGGAAATTTAACGAACAAAGAAAAACAATTACACAACACAACTTGTCTGACTGGTGACACGTCACTGTGAAGTAAAAGCAATGCAACCGTTTCTCTCCACAGACAGACCAGATCCACCGTCACAGGAACATCATCGCGACACAACCTTAACATTTACAGGATATTACACTGCAGACAAATCTGAGTCCTTTTTCCTGAAGACAACACAAGATGGCTGAGTCGGCTATTTTTCAAAGTTATTTGAGCTGCCCCGTTTGTGCTGGAACGCTGAGAGATCCCGTATCTCTGAGCTGCAGCCACAACTTCTGCGCCAGCTGTCTGCAGAGATTCTGGCAAGAATCTAGGAGCAAAAACTGCCCCGTTTGTAGAAGAAGATCCTCAAGAGAAAACCTCTCTGTGAACTACACTCTGAAGGAACTCGCCAACTCGTTTGCCGGAAGACAAGAGCCTGAACCATCCCCGTGGCTCCAACCAGAGCAGAAGCTAATAGTGGTGTGTAGCATTCATCCAGATGATCCAAAATACTTCTGTAAAGATGAGCAGAGAGCTGTGTGTCACATGTGTGAGTTCACTCTCCACCAAAACCACAAAGTGGTTCCGATAGACCAGGCGATCAACGAGCTGAAGGTGCTGCTCAGATCTGATTTAAAGTCTCTGCAGGACAAGAGGAACTGGAACATGCAGGCGGAGAAAGCATACAGCGATATGGCAGAACACCTAAAAATCCAGGTGTTGACGACTGAGAGTCAGATCAGGGCAGAGTTCAGCAAGCTCCACCAGTTCCTGAAAGAGGAAGAGGAGTCCAGACTGGCAGCTCTGAGGGAGGAAGAGGAGCAGAAGGGAACGACTATCAACAGATTTCTCAGCAGGATTCAGGAGCAGATCTCTTTGCTGACAGACAGTATCTACGCGATTGAAGAGGATCTCCGCAAAACTGTCTTGCCATTCCTCAGCACCTATAAAGTCACTCAGAGCAAAGCCAGAGGTCAGAGGTCACTGCCAGATCCACAGGTGATTCCAGGAGCGTTGATAGATGTGGCCAAACACCTGGGCAACCTGTCCTTCAGAGTCTGGGAGAAGATGAAGGGGAAGGCCCTCTTCAGTCCCGTCATTCTGGATCCAAACACTGCTCATCCCAGCCTCTATCTGTCCGATGATCTGACCGGTGTTAAATGTGGAGAAACATGGCAGCAGCTTCCTGACAACCCAGAGAGAAACATCAAGTACGCCAACGTTTTCGGTTCTGAGGGCTACGGCTCAGGGAAGCACAGCTGGGAGGTGATGGTGGGAGACCACCCTGACTGGATTATTGGTCTGGTTAAGGAGTCCTTCGACCGAAAGAGAGAGACATTTGCTTCAGCTAAGTTTGGAGTTTTAGTTCTGGTGCATCGTGGTGGAAAATACTCCAACGGTGCGGGCAAGGCGGTGACAGTCAGGAGGAATCTGCAGAGGATCAGAGTCCATCTGGACTACGATGGGGGAGAGGTGTCCTTCTACAACTGTGAGGACAGGAGTCTCCTCTGCAGTCACAGAGACACTTTCACTGAGAAACTCTTTCCATACTTCTGCATCGGAAAGGCCGGCGACGTTAAAACATCTCATGTTAAAGTCTGTAAAGTGTCTCCCTGAGTAATAAAACCAGAGTCTGACAGGTATGCTCCATCAGAAAACAGAAAATATCTATGAATACTACATGCAAACATACAATACTACAAAAAATGTTTTGAAAAATTAAATAAAAACATAAAAATATCAAAATGTTAAAAATAAAATGGGGAAATGCTGGTTGACTTTTTAAAAGCTTTTCCAATTATCTAAAAATTCCTGTGCTTTTACTAATGACTATTATATAAAAAATAACTTTCACTTCTTAATATGAAATATTTATTTTGTTTTGTTTATGTATTAGTTTATTGTGGTGAGTTGACACCCTTCTTCATTTTAATGCCATAATGAGATTTTCAAAGTGTTTGTGATGAAATTCTTTTGCATTGCTTTGTTCAATATTCGTATAGATTATTTTTGCTGAAGTGGAATCAGGGATTCAGACGTTTTATTTTAATGTCAGGCCTCCAAGATTGATACTTTACTGTTGTTAAATGGGACTAGATTATTGGGATTTGTATGTATCTCCTCTTTTATTTGATCTTATTAAAGGCTTGAAGTCTCCTTTATCTGTGTAGGACAATGTTCTGTAAATTTGTTCACTGATAATAATATTATAGCTCCTAAACTATGGAAATAAATCAAATTTCAATGTTTCTTGTGGATTTATTTAATTAAAGTTCAGTTAACAAGACTTTTGCCATAAAAGGCAAAAACATTGAAACCAGATGGATGCAAGCTAATTTTTCTATTTCAGTTTTGCTTTGGCTCTCTAAAGATGAAAACTGAAGTAACTTTATACTCATATTTGCACCAATTCCACTGCTGAACTTATTTCTTCCGGAAAATGTACATATAGAAAATAACTGCATTCCATTGATGTCTGCACCTACTGTAGACAAGTACAGTAGTCTGTAGACTTCTTGTTAGTAGCCTGCCCCCCAAAATAAGTCGGGGGGCGTGGTAGTGGGGCTAGCCGACTTAGCCTGCCCCCCCCACTTGGTTGGGCTTGATTATTATTGGTCCAATTGGTCCAATTAGGACTCTTCTTACACTTTGGAGCGGAGCATCAGGGAGTGATTTCTCATGATGGCGGACAACAGAAAGTACGACAGCGGAGCGCAGGAAAGACAAAAAAGAAGACCGAGAGGTGATGAAGAAAATATCCGAGCTGATAGGTATTTTTTTTTTATACCTCATATTGGACATGGAGCAGAACCACCGTCCCTCTCCGCTTCTCTAAAAATTATCCCCCTCAAATGGATGGATGGACGGTGTTCCACTTTCCACCAGATGGTGGCGATAATGCACCTGAAATCAAAACAAAAGAGAAGAAGAAGTCGTCAACCGGAAATGACATACTTGATGCTGGTGCGAAAAGAGAAAGCTACACGAGTTTTTTGCAGGTATGTGTTTAGTGTTCAAATTACTTGTTACAAAAATAACAGGACTTAATTTTAGCAGCTTTTTTTCTAGCTTTTTCTACTTGGAATGTTTATCAGCTCAGAAATGTTCAGACCTAGCCGTGCAGGTAGCATCTCATTAAAGCAGCTAGCTAACAGTCACCTGCGCGAGGCATGAGTGTGTTTATATTTACTCTGAATATTTAGGTGTTTGTTTCTTGCGAATAGCGAGTGATGATATCAGGTTTCCCCCCAAAAAAAAAAGAAAAACGAAATTTTGCACAAAAAGTCTCGACGGAACCTGAAATTCAGAGAGAAATTTTATTTTCAAAAGCAAAATGGAAACATTTAGCAAGGGATATAATGTAGCTCCCTCCCATTTAGTAATGGTCTTTACCCGGTTAACCTTGCAGGATAAGGAGGTAGGAGGATAAATTCAAATGTCATTGGGCGAGAATCAAGTTTATTAATTACAATCATTAGATATTGATTACAGCGATCCCTAACAATGTTACTATGCTTGTGGTCAAATGTTACTATGCTTGTCAAATGTAATACTGGCATGCAGGATGGCAGCTGAAATGTGTCAAATATTTCATCCAATTAATGTTGAATTTGCAAACGCTGATGTTGTGCAGCGCTAATTTTTGGGAACTTTTGCTTTCTAGTGTTGCTGCATGCAAATTCATTATGAGGGATTGCTGCAATGTCAACGACACATTGCAAGTGGTTGTTGCTATGTGCTTGTCCAGGAGGAGTGAACAGAAGTCATTGACCCGATGCAATCTGCTGGGTTTCTTTAGAAACTTTTTAAACTGGTTTAAATAATAATTCAGGATTGTTGTGTGTGTTTAACTTGGAATCTCTGTTTGATTGGATTGAATCGACTTTTATTTTTGAAAATGCCTTCATATTGGCACAATATAAATAAACTGAATTAAATTGAATTTTTACAATTTACATGTAAACAAAAATACATTTAGCCTGAATCATTGTGATTAAACAATATATTTAGGAACTGATATTAAGATAAAAAATGTTTGGTAGTTTTTATTGAATAAATAATCAAATTAAATGATATTTTGAATATAAATAGCTGGAAACAATAACTTATAGACTACTTAATTAATGTTTTATAAAGCTTTGATTTAATTAGAAGCAAAACTATAAATGTGGAGAAAGGCGAAGCCAGTAGGAAGATCCTCAATGTAGTAATGGGAAGATAAACAACAGCTGCAGATTATTTGATAGCAGCAAAGACAATCTCTTGGCAGAGCCACAGCTCTTACAATAATAATTAGAAGTTACCACACGTTTGAACTTTTCCTAAAATCAAATATGCAACATTACGAAGTGTGATTCAGTATTAGGGTGTTGCCATGTCAGGAAAATTATCAGAGATGGTGACTTAACTCAAGTCACACTCAACTTGGACTTTTGCCCTACAGTTACTCAAAAAGCTGGTTTGTGAGATACAAAGTGCAGCTGGTTTTACTGTAAAGGCATGTGGAGAATTTAAACTTATAATTGCTTTTCTTCTTGTATATCTCATCACTATAAAATAGGAGACTTCAAGCAAATAACTGGATGGTCATGAAATACGATGGACAACTCTGCTGCAAATAAGAACCACATACATTGTCCAACATGGTTGGACCAGAATGGCTGGTCCACTACTTCAGCTCAAGGACTTCCCATGAACCTTCACACTAACTCTCAGGCTCTCAGTCTGGATTCCACCTCCAGCCAGAGATCGTTGTTTGGCCACCTGGAGACGTCCAATCAGAGCTGCATGAGCAATCTGAGCAGCTCGTCCTCCAGAAACAACAACCTGTTAAAGGCTGCCAACATGAACAGCATTTTTTCTTCCAACTCAATTTTTCCTAACCCCGCCATCACAACTGCATCTCATGGGATGACCTTTGAGTCACAAACTCTTTACACACCTTCAGGGTTGGAGACAACAAATCAGGCGAAAATAATTCCTCCACCGGCTCTTTCCCAGCAAAACCAGAGTCCGCTGCCTTGTGGGGTCCAGAATTTAACTCTTCAGACAGCCAATTACAAAATGTTTCAGTCTCAGTTGCCTGGTCTTGGGTTATCACACAGTTTTCAAAATCAATCCTTTGGTTTTTCATCATGTGGGCCGAATGTTAACATGCCTCAAGCCACATTTGGAGGACAAAATAATGGCAATAGATACGCAAACATCTCTAATTCATCCACTTCCACGGAGCATCATCAGTGGGTACCTTCAGGTGAAGCTGCTCATGTTGACAAACCAACGTTGCAGGAGAATAGTTGTCAGCCTTCGGTAAGGATGTAATCATTAAACTGTTTATCTCTCCAGAAGATGAAAGGTTATATTTTAAAAAAAGAAAACTTTATTTTAAAGCATTGAGCACCACTGAGGATTTTTTTTTACATGTATACTTGTTATTATTTTCTGCTTTCAGACTGAAGGCAACAAAAGACGTTCCTTAATTTTAAATCAGCGTGCGCAACTGCTCAAACAGCTGGAAAACCTTGATAAACTTGTAAGTATGCAAAGGTTAAAAGACAGTTATTTTTTTCTGTCCAGGTTTCAACAGTTTCAAGTAAAGATGATGGGTAGTTTTAACTTTGTACTGTTTTTCTTATAAAGCTGGAGTCAATGCCTTCAGATGACGAAGAGGAGCCTTCAAACAACGATGTTCAGGTAAGTTATGCTTTCTAACCAGCATTTAAGAACAATAGCTCTACATTTATTGTAAACTGTTTCCTGCTGGTTTCTTTAAAGGTTATAGATCAACTGTGAAGTCCAGTTCTTAATCACAGAATTTTTTTTATCTGGTTTTGTTTGTTTTTAGTCTCCACCTGCAGCAAATTGTTCCTCACCTTCACTCTGTGATAAACAAAGTTTCTCCGACACGGTGCCAGCATCTCCAGTGTCACCAGCTGGATCTGAGGTTGGTACCGTTTACTTTCAGGCTTTGTTCATGACCTGTACAAAGGCAGTTTCATAAAGATTATTACAAAAACCTTGTCTCTGTGGACATGTACAGAGAAAATGTCTAGTTAGGTGACAAAATCTGCCAGTGGAACTAGTATTTTTAATCAATATTAAGTAATTATTGACTCAAAACAAACTCCTGTATCTTGCTGAAAAGTTACTTGTAAGTTTGTTTTGTGTTATTTCAAGTATGCAGAGATATTTGCTTTAGAAATACTGGGTAAGATTTTGCATTTTTGCAATGTAATGATTTAAGTCAAAAATGGGTGAATTGAGATTAAATTTTGCTCCATATTTCTTTCCTGTTTCAGGAAATGGATCAAAGTTGCAGCGCGTCGGAAGAGGATTCTGATGCTGGCTCTGATTATGTGCCTCAAAGTGAAGTCAGTTTTTCAAATTCCCAGTCTGAGGACGATGCCAACTCTGAGGATTGTCTCAGTCCCAGCCATCAGGAGGATGGCACAGTAAAAAGGGAGGAAAATTCAGACGATTCTTTGTCTGAGGAAGAAAATACCACTTCTTCAACAAAGACATCTGAAGATAATGAGAAGAAGTATGGAAAGGTGGAAATAGAAACTTCCAAAGCAAAGAACGGACACTCTACCACCAAGAGAAATTACTGTCTGTTTTGTGGAAGACCGGTGACCAAAATGTCAAAGCATCTTACGAACGTCCACAGCGACAGGCTCGAGGTTGCAGTTGTGTTTCAGTATCCTGCAAACTCAATTGAAAGGCGAAAGATATGGCAAAAACTAACAAACGACGGAAACTTCAAACACAACAAAGATGTTTTAAAAACGGGGGAGGGAAAACTTGTTGTACGAGGTAGACTTACAACTTCTCTCAAAGCAACAGACTTTGTTCACTGCATTTATTGTCATGGACTCTATCAAAAAAGACGCATCCACCTCCATGTGAAAAGGTGCAGGGAAAATGTTAAGACAGAAGACGACTCACAGGAGATACCAAAGCGAGTCGTCTCACACTGTGCGCTTTTGACTAAAAATTGTGAAGGTATAAGTGAGGAGTTTAAGAACCTCATTGGTGCGATGGTGTATGACAATGTGTCTGAAACTGTCATGGAAAATCAGATTATTTTGCAGTATGGAGAGCAAATGTTTAAGAAATATATCAGTCATCCAAAACAGCATGAATACGCAAGACAAAACCTTCGACATGTTGCAAGACTTCTGCTTGAGGCTCAAAAGTCGACCCCTATGAAGAATTTTGAGGATTTCTTTAAGCCCTCTAACTTTAAACATGTGGTGTCTGCTGTGAAGGTGATGGGGCAATATGACCCTGAAAAAAAACAGTACAACATACCATCGCTTGCCCTCAAACTTGGTTACCATCTTCAGAAAATCTGCAACATTGTACAGCACAATGCCAAGAGCCTTGGTGACACCAAAGTGGTAAAATCATGCAAAATATTCCTCTCTATGTACGACAAAAAATGGACTAAGTATGTGTCTTCATTGGCGTTATCAAATATTAAAGACATGCAGAAGAAAAGAGCAAACAAAGTGCCGTCTGCTCAAGATGTGAAACGTCTTTATTACCACCTGGAAACGGCTCATCACGCTGCAGAGAAGAAGCTTCGCGAGAACCTTTGTTCAGAAAACTTTGCTGCTCTGGTCAGAGCGGTTCTGGCTCGGATGATTCTTTTCAACAGGAGACTTCCCGGAGAGGTGGCGTCGATTTCACTGGCGGCTTTCGAGTCACGGATACGATCAGGCATCTGTGACGACATGGACGTGTCCGTCTCAAAGATGGAAAAAAAACTATGTGGTTTGTTCACTAGAGTTACCATCAGAGGGAACTGTGGGAGAGTCGTCCCCATCATCCTCAAGCCTTCTTTTGAGTCATCTATAGAGCTTTTGGTCAGCGTTCGGGAAAAATGTGGGATTCTGAGCAACAACCCGTACGTGTTTCCCCGGCAGCACTCGCTGACTGCTCAGAAAGGGTCGTCTTGCATTCAGTTTCATGTCAAAGAATGTGGAGCAGAAAACCCCTCTGTCCTGGTGGTGATGAAAATCCGCAGGCATTTTGCACCGTTGCTTCAGCTCCTTAATCTGAACGACGAGGAGGTCAAGCAAGTTTTGGGCCCCAATAGTGACATCCAAGTTCTGCGGCAAATCAACGACATAATGTGTGATGACTCCGTCATGGAGTCTGAAGGTAATGTCTCACTTTTTGAGCTAATTTAATGCATTAAGTTAGCAGGTGAATCCAATGTATCCAATAATATCAACGTAGCATAAGGCTGGTCTGTTGATTATATGTTGGTTTAACCAATTAATAACTGGACAGCAAAAGGCATTTAAAACGAAATTTTATTTTTACAAAAAGTGTCTAAAACTATGCCACTTAGATTTTTGTATTTAAACTATTTAAAGTTTTTTTTTTCCTCTTAGGTGCAAAATGTATATAATCTGTGTACAGGTTTAGCTTAATTTTTGGTGTTCTTTTGGCAAATAGTCTTTTTTGAGTGTCTATGTGCTATGTAACGATTAATAAATTAGTTGACAGTGATTTCAATAATTGATTAAATCTAATTAATTGTTCAGCAGCTGCAGCTCAGCAGATTTCTGATTATGAAGTGCTGGCTTAACTACAACAGATTTAAAAACTATAACCACTTTGTAATGTAAAATAAAAAATATTTTTGTTTCGTCGATTCCGAGCCTTTTTTTAAAAAAAGATATGTGCTGGTTTTAATCTTGTAAATTTAAAAATAATTAACAAACATGCCAAACAAATTTGGGACATACCACAGAAATTAGATCAAATTCCTTTAAAATATATTTATATACTTCATGTTAGCTTACTTAGGGTGTATTAAACAGGAATATGTACAAATAGAGTAGGAACTACTAAATCCTTAGATCTTCACTTTGGTTTGGATTTTGATGCTCAGTTGGTTTAACTGTAAAGAGACTATGAAATTTGACTTATTTAAAAAATGGCATTTGGTTAAATAGAATAAAAACATTACACAATTTGATCAATTACTGTTATTTAAAAGCCTCACCAAATAACTTAATTGTGAATAAGTAATACATTTAGAGTTGTGCTTATACATAAAAATGACAATGAAATTAGTTATAAAGCTGGTAATATGTTTTTGTGAATTAAAAAGCCAAAGAATTGTCTTGTTTTTCTCTCACTGTTTTCAGGACCACTGCAGTTTTACCAGCAGCGCAGAGGAGCGACTGGCTGCAGTATGCCTGATGCATTAAAAAACTCTGAAGGTACTTATTTGTAGTAATTACAATGATTTTCTAGAATGTTATTTAGCTTTATAAAAATATTCAAAAATTCAAAACACTTGCAGTAAGAAAAGAACAGAAGTCAAAGCAGAACAGGAAGAAACTCAGAAAATAAAAACTATGCTATTTTAAATCTACTTTTGGTAAGAATCTAATGTCATATTTTTTCAACTGAGAATCAGTAATACATTTTTGCATTTCTAATACAGTTGTGCCAGTGAAGTTATTCTCAAAATAACTAAAGAATGCTTTAACAGCAAGGAACATTTCAGCCAGGTTTTAAATGTAGGTTATGTGTCTGCTGCACAATTGGAAGCTCCTGATGGGGCTCCAGCAATATCTATTTTCATATGACTTTAAGGACTCCCTTCTTAATATATTTGTCCCTTTCACAGGATTGCACAACCAGGCCAAACTTGGATGGAACGAAGCAGAAGTTCAGGCTGTAGAAAAACATTTGATGAGTTTCATCAAGAAGCACAAAATACCTCAAAAAGACGACTGCGTTCAGTGCCTCGAGGCTGAGCCGCGCGCGCTGATGAATCGTTCGTGGAAAGGTGTGAAGAACTACGTGAGAAACCGGATCACAACTTTGCAAAGACAAACCGGATCTTCCAAAGAACTATCAGAGAGCAGAACCGCTAAAAAGAAGCATAAGCCACGGCAGAGTTCTGGTAACATTTGTATTATGTTGATAATAGCTATCTTCTGTTTAGCAATATGCAGTGATTAAAGCCAATTATGGTGCTCCTTCAGTGACATCACAGGCTCCAAATGGAGAACAGGAAGCCAGAGAAAAGCCCAGTGCAGGTCCCAGTTCAGCATCTAGTCACTCAAAGTCCCACAAAGGAAAAGGTAACTATGGTAACATTCACACTGCAGGTGTTGATGTTCAATTCAGTTCTTTTGCTGAAAATCTGATTTATTTTTGTTGTTGCTTTTGCTTTTTTCTGCATAGTCATTCATACTACTACAACAACAACGGAGTATTAGGGCCACGCTAAAAAATTTTTTTTTTAAAAAAGTGTGAGATTGAAGTCATAAAGTCGTAGTACACGCTCTACTTGAACAGATTTCTTTCATAGGTTCATAAATGTAATTTTCAGCCATTGTTTACGTCCGGATTTACTTTGTCTTCTGCTTTTGCATGTCTAGTATAAATTACGTAAAAGTTGGAGAAAACGCAACATAACTGTTGAGACGTTTTGAAGTCTATCTGATTCATATCTGATTTAGTATCTCATATGGAAGAAGCACAAATTGGATTTTTTTGGGTGGATGAAAACATCAGAAGTTCACACTTACCGTATGTGAAAAAGTTTGATATGTCGGTTGCATATGGGAAGAAAAAGCGGATTGTGAACATAGCACGTTGATAATTGGAAGCCTCGGTAGTCTTTTAGTTTTTATTTTAATTCGCATTTTATTTAACATATAAGTTAATTAAACACTAGAAAATAAAATTTTTAAAAAATCAAGTCAATTATTTGAGTTTTCGTTTTTTTCTCACCAGGCTCAAACTTGCTCCACAAACCAAAACCTAAATGGGACTCAGCTGAGGTTTGTGCCGTAGAAAAACATCTGATGCGTTTTATTGAAGAGCACAAGCTTCCCCAGAAGGATGACTGTACCCGGTGCCTGGAAGCAGAGCCGCGCGCGCTGAGGAACCGCTCCTGGAGAGGCATAAAAGATTACGTCAGGAACAGGATCACAGCTCTGCAGAGACGGAGCGGATCTTCCAAAGCACCGTCAAAAACCAAGAGCCAGCCCAGGAAGGGGACATCACAGAGCTCTGGGAACAACTTAACGGGTAATTTCCAACTTTCAACAAAAACAAATGTAGCACTCTTAAACAAACTGCTAATTCTTGTAAATACTAAGAACTTTATTTCTTTTTTTTCTTTTTTTTTTTACCAGGGAGATTACAACCTCCAAGTGGAGAACAACCTGCACCAGAACAACAGAATGCATTTTCCAGTTGCAGCTTTGGTTCATCAAATCTTTTTCTACCACAAACTTACGCAGCAACAACAAGCTGTAGCATGAATGCTCCTGCTAAGACCGGCAGAACAAAAGAAAAAGGTATTTATACAAAAGCCAATGAATTATATCCCATCTTACCCAGATAGTCTGTAGCACCATGGCAAAGAGGATAACCTCCTTTTTTAACGTTTTCATGTTAGCTGTGAACTGCAGCAAATCATGTGATTGATGTTAACAAAAGGTGTACATAGTAAAATTTTAAGCGCATCATAAATACTGGACTTCATTTCCTGACTTTTAGGTTTATGTTAAAAGCGGTTTTCAAATAAAATCACAAATGTTTCACTCATCTCACCGGTTTTTGATTAATCAATGTCATTTCTCTCCTTTTATTCAAATGAGAGCAGTCATATCAATCAAACAAGCTAGAAAAAAGTCCCAACATTTTCCTCAGATCACAAACAAGGTTTTAAAACACAATTAACTTTAAGATGATTAAAGCCCTAATTTAAAAGACTGATTCTGTACTCTTCTTAATAACAGCACAGTTGTTTTATTTAGAGCTTACTTCTTTTCGTTTTGTTTTATTCAGCCTCTCCAGGTCTGCAAAAGAAATCCAAACATACGTGGAACGAAGCAGAGGTCCAAGCCGTAGAAAAACACCTGATGAACTTCATCATAAAGCAAAAGCTTCCTCAGAAAGACGACTGCGTTCGGTGCCTCGATGCCGAGCCTCACGCTCTAAGGAACCGCTCTTGGAAAGGCGTGAAGGACTACGTTAGGAACAGAATCACTACTCTGCAGCGACGGAGTGGCTCTTTAGGGACTGCTTCAAAAACCAAAAGATCCAGGCAGGACCAGCCTCTGCATAGTTCTAGACGGTACCACCAGTTGTAGGTGTTCTTTGGTGTTCAAGGAGATGTTTTGTAAAGAAATTTGTTCCATTCCCATCAACTTACATTAGTTCTTTTGTTGACGTTTGTATCTTGATTATTGAATTCCAATCAATTTGTTTATTAACGTACTCTGTTAGATTGGGAAAGAAACTAACTATTTCTGTTAAGGGTTTCATTAGTTTCAGTTATGTTGCTGTAAATGTTGCAAGAATAGAGTTGGAGACCCCCTAGATTAACTTTTAGATTGCTGTATTTTAAAAAAATAATTCCATGAAAATACATTTTTTTAATTTCCTTAAAAAGGAGATAAATTATGCACTTTTGTTCTGTTTGTATAATTTTAATTTCATAGATGAAAGTTTTATGCTTTTCATACATAGGTTATCATGCATCACAATGGCTTGTTTTTTGTTTGAATTCTACTTACAGAACCCAGATTTAATAATAATGTAAACATTTCTAGACTAAAGAAATCACCTTTACTCCACAACTGAACTGAATGGTCTTGTTTTCAACCCTGCAACCCAGGTACAAGCTTTGAAGAGGAAATGAACTTTTCTGAAATTCATGAATCCTGCATGAATCCATTGCAATCCATTGCAGCTGCAGCTGAAATGGATTGCATATTTTATAATAAACAAATCAGTTTTCACCATTGTATATTTGGTGTTTTTTTATTGTCATAGATTACTGTAGAATAATGCATCTATCAAAAACTTTTCCACCCTTCTTCCACCATGCTCAGCCCACAGAAGTTTATTTTTATGTAGGGTTTATTTTTATGGTATAAAATATAAGAGCCATATAAGAAATTTTGGTTTGTTATTGATAAACCATTTCGGTGTTGATTTACAGAAATATATATTTAGGAAAAGTACCACATTAAAAGGCCCAGTTATGAACTGTTATCAGTTACTTTTAGATAAAAATCTATCCATTTATAATTTTGTGGGATTTAAAGATTCCACAAAGAGAATCTTTGAATCATCTAGGGTACATTTTTTGTTTGTCTTCTTACCTCAAGGTCATCCCATATGTAAAGTAAATATAAGGAATTTATACCTTTAAAAAAAAGCTAAATGTAACATTGAATAATTTATTTTTTCTCTTCAAAATTAGTGTATCAAGAGGTGTAAACATGGTTTCTTCCGAAATGTTGTTAAAATGTATACATTACCTCATTTGCTTTACATTTTTACTTGTGGAATCATTTATTTTGAAAGGACAACCGGAAGCGCGCTGTATTGACTCTTACTTTCCGTGTTGCTAACGTTGCGGTTTCTAGACGAGGCTGGGTAGTGTCTGGTGTAAAGCGATGAGATCGTTTTTATCTTAATTAAATTTATATTTTCACACAGTATAAGGTGTTTGAGATCCGCTGGAGCTGAGGTGAAAATGAAGACACCGACATTCGTAACGTTAACGAGCACCGAGGCAGACGGACTCTTCTGTTTCCGTTGATGTCAAAGGGTACTGACTCCTCTTATCTGTTCACACATCCTACATATTCCCAGCTGAAGATTTTTATTTTATTTGTGTGCTAATTTGGAGTTAATGTGTGTGTAGAGCCTCTGTTTTAGGACCTTATTTACGACAGAAACCTCTCTGTCATTGGAGAGTCTCTGCTGGCTAGCTAGCACAACTAAGAAGCAGCAATAAAACCATAGAAATAATCCCACTTTAGTTAATTTTTACAGTGATAACATTGCTTAAGATGTGGCCAAAGTTGTCACTATATAACATAGTTATTTTTGCATTTTAAATGTTTAGTATGTTGGTAGACATGGGGTTATAATAGGTTATTCAATCTCAAAAATGCCTATAAACACTATATTGCAACAGTGTTGGCCTATTTGCCTTTACATTCTATGCAGATACTGCTTCGTTTATTTTGGTAAGGCTTTTTCTAAAGGTTAGCAAGTGAATTTATTACCATTTTTACTATAAAGCATTTGTGAGGTCAGACACTAATGTTGGGTCACAGTCTCTTCTTTAACTAATCCCAAATATTCTCTTAGGTTGAGGTCAGGGCTGTGGTGCACTGACCTTTCGAAAATGAAATGCCCATATCCAAAGAGCTTCCTTAGCGTTACATGTTTTTTTCATTTAAACTAAAGGAGAAAAAAACCAAAAACCATAATATTAACTCTGCTGAACTTTACATGTTGCCAGAAGCAGTCAGAAAAATTTATTTGATCAGGAAAATCAAATATTTACACAAAGAGTGTGTGAGAGAATTTTCAAAACATGAAATTTCGTTAGATTTTTGTTTACTTTATTTCCACTAAGTAGACTACTGTCACAACTCAATGCATCATTAATAACAGTAATAAATGATGTCATAAAAAAGCGAATTGAAACTGTCTTCTTTGGTTCACTTGTATTGGTTTATCTACAAAGTGTGGTGCTAGGAACGCTTGAAAACTTACCTTGAAAATATTTGAAAATTGCTTGAATTTTACTGTGAGAAGCAGAAAACTGAAGAAAACTGAAATAAAATTGAAAAATTTAGACAAATAGAAGAAACCCTAAATGTGCCCAGCAACTGATGCATAAAAAAACTTTACAGAGAACAAGCAGAATATATTTTAAATATGAAATGTTCTCTGTTATGCTTTGTTGTCTCATCAGGTCCTGTCTCCAATGAGAAAAATTAAAATTTCAGATTTTTATGGGAGATGATGGACGTCCCGTCCCCTAATCAGAGCCACCCTCCCTGTCCGCCGTGGGCGGTCCAGAACGGCTGGTCCTCTGATGCG
This sequence comes from Brachyrhaphis roseni, assembly GCA_903066815.1. NCBI lineage: Eukaryota > Metazoa > Chordata > Actinopteri > Cyprinodontiformes > Poeciliidae > Brachyrhaphis > Brachyrhaphis roseni. The sequence goes on from CAEFZY010048687.1 coordinate 22,242, forward strand.
CCTGCAGGACCTCTCTGCAATCCTCTCCCCAACCTCCAGCAACTCAGTCTGGGCTGTGAACCCAACCAAAACCTGAGCTACAGCCACCTGCAGGCATCTGGCGTTTACTCTAAGAGGGATGTTGCTGACTTTTCTACCAGGAGCAACTCTCATCCCAGCATGCAGTATGTTTGTAAAGATGATCAGAGCATTCCTAATGTTTTATCCCCTATTATTCAAGAAAGGAACATACCGCCATGCTCTCTTCCATATAATGAAGCAACGCAGCCAATGCAACATTATTCCCCTCCTAACTCTTACCAAGCAGTAGATCCCTCATCACATTCTCAACATACATATCGAAGTCTTCTGAATCAGCCACCAGCTCAAGATCCTCTTCCTGTTGGCTCTTCGTGTGTTGAACCTCAGTTAAACCACAATCAACATCTTGCATCCGACGGGGGAAACTCGGGATCTTTTGTCGGATTTAATGAAACGCTGACCTCATCCAGTGCTCCCATCCAGCAGCAGCCTCTGTGGAGCGTCACAGCACTTTCTAAAGGTGAGCTCTGTGTGGGTTTGGTCATAAATAACACAGAAGGAATCAGAGTAATACATCCAAAATTAATTAAAATTAAAATGACTTCTCCAACCAAAGTTTTTATTTGTATTTTTTCAGGGAGCATAAATGACTTTGTGCCCACTGCATCTGCATTGGATCATAATTTGACACCACAGGTTGGTGAATGAACATTAAACGTCATAAATGGTAGCTTACAAAGTCATGTAAAACAAAATGGAACTCTGGGTTTTTCTAACATATTTGGACATATGGATATTTAATATGAATTACTGCAATACTTAAAGATTGAAGTCATATAAGTAAACAAAAGATGAAGAAAAAACTCAAGATTTTTTGTAGAATGAAATAAAAGTTCAGATGGAACGCGATTAAAATATTTAATTTAGTTATTTGCAAGGTCTGTCAATACATTTTAATTGAAAACCATCTATCACTTCAAAAACCATTTTGTGTTGCTAAATTATTGATTAATAGTATATATGAGCTCAATGCAAAGATATAAAGGCTTTACACTCCTCAAAGTTGAAATTTGCTCGACTGTTAAAAGTTTTTTTTTTGTATGTGAATTGATTGAATGTAAGGCTGGAAGATAAAAATCAATGTAAGTTCATTAAAGTATTTGTTTTCTCTGCAGTCTCCCAACCCTGAGTCTCGTTATGGCCTGAATCCTGAACTCTTACCAAGCGCTGTAAGTTTGCTTATTTCATTTCTTTAATTTCTCTTAAATTCTCAGCTCTAAAAATGACTTTTCCTCACATTGTTTTCCAGGACATATTTTAGTTTAAAATGTGTTCACATTCAGCTTCTCAGCTTTTGAAAAGTAAAACATCCAGTATTTGCCTAACAGTATTCATTGTTGCATATTTTCCATAACAGCTGTTTGACCATGAATAATTAATTCTTTGTCATTACATTTGAATATAGTGAGATGTTTAAAGGGAAGCTGACAGACCTCTCTGTCTCTGTGAAGGTAAAGGTGATGGCAGAGGACAGAGCGGAGTGGGACGGAAAAGTTTTCATCTCGGAACATTTTTCCCGCCTGCCTCCTCTGACGACCACTTCCTGTGTCATAGAGGACAGAGGTGAACAGTTTCTGTGTCAGATGTTCTCCGTCATGGATTTAATTCAGTCATGTAGCTGTCGACACATGAAACTTTGCATCAGTAATTTTATCTGATTGCTGCAGGTAACGTAAGCCCCTTGGCCATCCGCTCTGTTACTTACTGCGTCCCCTGTGATGGTCAGACGGCGCTGCTCAGCCGACTGCCACTAGGGGCGCTGGTTACTCCCTTCTTCAATCAAAATGAATGCCTGGTCAGTTTTTATACTTATTAATATGAGATAAATGATCATCTTTGTTGTTAAAGCATTCTCCAGTTGAAGACACGTGTGTGTTGCCACAGTTGTGTCGATTTTTTAGAGACATTTTTTCCCACCAGAAGCCGATCCCTCTATGCAAACATACGGATTGTGTCGTGGGCTGCCGTTGGTGCGGCGCCTCCATGTGCCCAGCGATGGGCTGGCAGGACTGTGGGCAGAGGTTTTACTGCCCCTTCTGTGGGAAACTCAATGAAGGTAGAATTTAAAATCAGTTTGTTTTAGAGATAAAAATGGAAATGTCTGACACTTTGTCCAGTACTTAGAAAAAGGGTGCTTGAAATCCTTGAAAACGCTTCAATATCAATTATGTTATCAAACATAGGAGAAAATAACAAAAATAACATTTCCAATCATATTGTTCGTTTTTTTTCTTTTTTTTTGTCATTAATAACTTCAATTTATCATTGCAACGATAAATTAAAATTCTCATAGGAATTTTTTTTTCCTACGATAATTGATAAAGAATAAATCCCCATACTTATATTAAAGTAATTCAGTTTGTTTTAACTTATCTAAATGGTTACTTATTTTTATTCTGCTCTTTTGGGTCTAGTGCCGTGGCAGCAGTATCAACCCACCAAAGGAGCGGAGGGGGTCCGGGTTGACAAACACAAGCGGCCCGAACTCAGCCTGGGCTCGTATGAAACACTGAACTCAGAGAAGGTAAGCTTCCCACTCTGCAGATTTGACTTTATTTGCATTTTCCCTTCTGAACCTGCTCTTCAGTAAGTTCTTTTTTAATGCGTATATACTTTCGTAAGATAATTTATAATGTAAGTTATTTTCTAGAAGGAAATGTGAGTTGAAAAGTTGTTTCTTTCACTCCAGAGTGAAGCTGCTGCACTTCTTCTAGCCATAGATGTTTCTGCCACTGCACTGAGAGGAGGACACTTAGAATTTGTCACTCAGCAAATACACACATTGCTCACCTCACTAGTCAGGTGAGCACATTTCTTACAGAAATATTCATTATTTCCTGTTGGTCACATAAAGTTCCTGTTAAAATACATTGTAGTTTATTGTTGTAACTTGATAAACTGAGAAAAAAACTCAAAGGATATAAATACTTTTACATTATCTGTAGTTTTTGAGCCAGTTTGGAAACATCAGGTTTGATCGTTGTTTTTGTTGTTTTTTGGGGGGGGGTTTGTAGAGAGGCAGGAGATGCTTTATCAGATCTCCGTGTGGGTTTGATGACGTATGACAGCAGGATCCACCTGTACGACCTCAGTCCTGACCTTTCCCGTCCTCACATGCTGGTCATCGCTGAGACGGAAGACCTGCAGCTTCCTGTGAGGGAGGGGCTTCTGGTGTCCCTCAAAGACTGCATAGAAAGTATAGACAGGTAAGGAAACATATCAGCTGTTCTGACAGTTATGTTCTTGTTTTTTGATTTTGATCTGATGATTTTTTGCACATCATTCAGAGGATTCAAAATTCTGCTCGTAGAGTGTCCGATGTAGCTCTTTAATTGTAATTTTTCTGGGGATTTAAACAGCCCTGTTCCTTTCTTATATTTGGAAGTAGAGCTGTAATTGACAATTAGTTTAGTAAATGATTAATAGTTGGATAGCAAACAGAACTTAATCAGGGATATTTTACAGAATTTGTTCCAGTTGCTAATTTTACTTGCTTATTTTGTTTACAAGAAAAATCAGCAAGAACATTTTTAGAGATTTGTTTGTTTCTTTTTTTGCATATTCTGTTTATACAAAGAAAGTGCGTATGGCACTTGGTAGAACTTTTTTTTTTTTTTTTTACAGACGAAGTAGTTTCTTTTTATTTGCCTGCAAAATGTATGTATTTTTTGCACAGTTTTGACTTAATTACTGCTCTGAAAATGTTGTTTTTTCTGCAAGTGGCCTTTTTTGAGTCTGTATACTCCACTTAATGATTAATTACTAAAATAGGTCCCCATTATTTCTGCAATAAACTCATAGCGGTTAATCATGAGTTAACCGCTATTAGGGCTGAAATGTGCTCCATCATTAAGTAACAATGATGGAGCACAAATGGTTTATAAATACACCAATATCTCTTCCAGAATCAGAAACACTTGAGATCATTTCTTTTGTCTGCAGTGTGTTGCAGCTCATTCCTCAGTTTGGGGCTGAGTGCAATGACTCCAGTGGATTTCCCATTGAGCTTCCTGTCAAAGCAGGCCTGGCTGTACTGCAGGTAATCAATCAATAAACATATTGCTTACTCTCTCCACTATTTTCTTCCTAAATGCCAGAGATTTGCAAAACCTGAGATTATTTTATATAACATGTAGGGCCTGAAGAGTCCAGGAAAACTGCTTATCTTCCACACAGCTGCCCTGATTGAGACGGGACACACAAACTCTTCCTCAGGGTTCTTTGGGACCAACAAACCAAAGGTAAATCTAACTATAACAGTCTATACATTAGTGAGATACATTCAGTTCATGAAGCATTTCTTCCCTCCCTGTTTGTTTTCTACAGTCCATCTTCCAGCCATCAGAAAAAGCCATCTCATTGGCTAAAGAGTGCATCAGCCAGGGATGCGGCGTCCACGTGTTTGTTCTCTCCCAGCAGGATGTGGGCGGGGCTTGGCCGGGCCACGTTCCATTTCTAACTGGTGGAGCTCTGCACACCTACAGCTACCTCCAGGTACACCAGTAGCTCCGCCCACTGTGGCACTTTCGTCTTTTTTTAATGAAAAGTTTCATATTTAAGAAATTCTGCTGAGAATTTTGCTGACCTTCAAGCCGTTGTTAAATTTGTTTTTGGTAAATGGACTCAACTTATATGGTTCTTTTACACGCAAACATTCATACAACATTGCACAATGCTACTGATATGTGAATTATTATCCATTGAATTCTTATAAAACCATGATATGCTTTATAAAAAGATATAGTATGTATATACTTTGATTGATACAATTGTTGATTTATATTTATATAGCTTTTGAGAGTGACATATGTTTTAACACAGTTTTACTTAGGCTGAAAAGATTAATTGGATTAATCGTGATAAATTGATTATTGAAATAATTGTCAACTAATTTACTAATCACTTAATCATTAACTAGCATATACAGATTCAGAAAAAATAATCTGCTGATATGAAAAACATAATCAGAGCAGTAATTAAGCCAAAACATTTTGTATTTAAGATAAAAACAAAACATTTTGTCTGTAAATATGTTCTACTCAGAATTCCTCTCAAGTTCCTCAAGTACATTTTTTCATTTTAACTTTGTAACACTTCCATCCCAGGGCGAACTGGACAGAGAGCGTTTCAGCACAGATCTGAAGCGGATTGTTGAGACGGAAACGGGCTACAAGGCTGAGCTCAAGATATTCGTCAGCAAAGGTGAAAGAAGATTTTGATGTTTTCATTCCATCACTTGTCTTTATAAAACGTGTGATTTGACTGGTTGTGTTTGTGTTGCCAGATTTGCGCGTGTCTGGTTGCTATGGGCTGTTTGTCCCTGGTTCGAACCCTGGACACATCGCCATGGCAACACTCGACTGCAGGACAACTCTGGCTGTGGAGCTGGCCCACAGCAAAGCTTTGGATGAGACGAGAGGAGCAGCCGTTCAGGTGACGTAGAGAAATGGGTGAACAGGCGATGTCAAACACATCGCCTGTTTGGGCTTTTTATGATTTTTCTTCATTATATAGTCTTCCGTTTGGAAGTTGTTACTAATTATTTGTATTAGGAGGAGGAATCAATAGCTGTAAAACAAGATTTTATGATTTTTAAAACAATGTTAACATTGGAGACATTTTAAACTGTTGTTACATGTTGACTGATTTGGTCTCAGCCATCTTCAATCTCTGGCAAAGTCGACATTGGACGCATTGGCTTTTTTCCAGTAAATCAATTGACTGCATGTTAAATTAAAGCATTTATGGAAACAAATTACTTTTCGTAACATTATGTCTTCCAGGTCTTTCTTACAATGTAAGTTTAACCTAACATGAAACATTTTGTAATAATTTATGGGCTCTTTCGTGCACTAGGTTGTCCTGTCTTACACTTCCCAGACGGGAGAGAGAAGGACCAGAGTTCACACTTTGACACTGAGATGCTCACGCCACCTACAGGACACTTTCAGGAACTACCAGGCTGAACCCCTTCTCACTTTCTACTGCAAGAAGAGTATGAAATATACCCTGTGTGTCACTGAAATATATAATAGTTATAATAACTTTAACTCTTTGCAGCAGGATGATTTATTGTGATTTCTCAATTTGAAAAAATAGTCTGAGATTTGAACATTTTACAACTTAGTATTAATGATTTAAATAAATTGAATACACTTTATTAAGTCCTACATATTTATAGTTTGTCTTTAAATTATAGAGGAAAGCTTCTTTCCATAGAAACAATTGCATCTTTAGTGAAATTGTTGTTAATTAGTATCTTCCTCTGAGTGCAGGTTGTAATGTTGATTTTTTACATTTTTTTACAATATGCTGAATTACCATTACAGGCCTATAGTTGGTAAAGTTCAGAGGTCAGCAACCTTTAAAACTCATAGAGCCATTTTTGCTTTTGGTTCTGCCAAATATGATTTGTTGAGAGCCTCAAAAGCTACGTGACCCTTAAAGAAAGGTAGCTAATTGATTTTAGAAACTTTAACTCTGAAAATATGTTTCTTTAATACTTCAGTGAAGAATAACAATGTTACATATTTAACCAGTTTGATTGACTTTATCACCAAAAGGACAAAACTTGGTAATCTAAGAGCAATTAAACGTTCTGTGGTTACTTTGTTTTATTACTTCTACTTTCCTTTGTGTGTCTGTCAAGTGTACTGTGCGGTGTTAGAGCGCCCTCTGCAGGAGCTGAGGGAGGAACTGCAGACAGATGTAACAGAAGCTCTGGCGTCTTACCGCAAACATTGCTGCTCGTCTTCAGTGTCTGCTGGCCAGGTGAGGTAACAGTTACCCACAAACACATGACTGTATTTAGTATTTCCAAATTTTACTTCAGTATAAATTGTTTTAAAGCCTTCCAGATGTTTAATTGCAACCAAAAAAAACAACTTCTGCTTTGTTTTTATTTTATTTTAACCTTATTGTGTCGTGTTCATTCTGCAGCTGGTGCTTCCTCAGTTCCTGCGAGCTCTTCCAGTTTACGTCAACAGTCTGAGGAAGAGTGAGGTTCTGCTGCCGGGTCTGAGGAGCTCCATCCACCAGCGGCTGCAGCAGCGCTGCCGGGTGCTGGGCCTCGACACCCGCAGCACCGTCCGACACTTCTACCCCCTGCTGCTGCCTCTGGTTGGTCACCAACACATCAGTTATTCTTGACTCAACATACATTAAATAAAACATTCAACCCAAAGTTTGTGTGGATTAAAATGTTGCATCTTGGGAGACATTTCCATTTATCTGCTGCAAGATAATAAGGCAACCATCAAATTTTATTTTTTTTTCTGCAGCTGCCTTCAGTTGACAGCTCCAGTCCTCCAGACCCAGAGGGGGCGCTGCGGTGCACCAGTTCCAGCCTGGACTCCAGAGGTCTGTACCTGGTTGACGCCCCCTTCACTGTGCTGCTCTGGGTTGGCACTCAGGTCCCTGTGGGGACGCTTGTTGAGCTCTTCAACGCCAGCTGCTTCTCTTCGCTGCCTTCAGGCGAGGTGGGCGAAAACACTGACTTATTTATTTATATTGAACACGCAATAAAAAGTAAAAACAGAAATAATAATAACACTAATAGTCATGCAAATTGTTCAAAAAAGAGACAATAGAAGACAAAAGATCAAACACTCATGATTCATCTGTGTAAAGATTAAACCACTTAGAGAAAATATGTTTCCTTCACAATATTGTAGCGATGGCATATTTAGTACAACGTTAAGCATCTTTTATGAGCCTTGATGTTGAATAAGGCAATAATCTAACATGCTCCAGGTTTGTTTTTTCTGCCTCTTTTTTCCTCCCGTTTATTTAATCAGACCAACCTTCCAGCTCTGGAAAACCGTCTGTCCATCAGAGTCCGGTCACTCATCAACTCGCTCAACTCCGAGGCTCCCTACGCCCGCAAGGTGAGATAGAAAACACTTTGCTTTGCTAGTCAGTGTTGTGATGTGCGTTAAACAAATTTTACACAATTTTAATACATTAAAAGGTTCTTTTACATGTGCTGGACAAAAGACTGTTGCTCTTAAAGGCATGAAAACATGGAAATGTGAGAGATGCTAGAGCTTTTAAAAGAGCCTTGCTTAATTATTTCATTACGTAGTGTTATGATTGTGAAAATGTGTTATGTTTCTAATGTAACTTAATTATTTAATTAAGTAAAGTGTTAAAATTGTGCATTTGTGAAACCATATGTTATATTTCTAATATTATGTAAAGTATGTGTAACTATTTTTGTAATTTAATATTAATTTAAACTGAAAGTTGACTCAAGAAACATTTTGTTTAGCGCTTTAATAACTGTCGTTATTTCTTTTTTCAGCTTGTGGTGGTGAAACAAGGCGACACCTGCGAGGAGGCGCTGCAGCGCCACCTGGTGGAAGACAAAAGTCCCAACGGAGGAGCGTCATATGCAGACTTCCTGTACCATCTCCACGTCAACTCTGTCCGTCTCCTGCTGTGATCCACACACACATGAAAAGACTGAATGCAGAAGATCATGGTTTTGTTTTTATTGATAGAAGATTTATTGTAGTTTGAAAATATTAAGACCGTTCAGAGAAGTAGGATGTGCATGGACATGTGCCCCTAAAATAATCACTTTTATCTATTTATTTATTTATTTATTCAAGAATGATGTGTTTATGTGAAGAGTTATAAAATGTGTTTTATTTTCTGAAATATATCTGTTGTTAATTTATCCATGTGTCAGAGATTCTCTAACCCCAGCTTCATATGTGGTGTGAGAGAGAAAGTCCCTTCCTGTGGATTAAAAATAAAAAGAATGGAGATTTTAATTGAACCCTGACTCAAGTTTTCCCCTTTCTACCCGCCAACATTGATGTAATGAACAGAGCAGCTGATGAAGATGTGACTCAGAAAGCTGAAAGGGCGACTGCCTAATCAGTCATAAGTGCCTAATTACACTAATTAACCGTGATTATGTTGCTGCAGAAATGGGAAGCACTGAACTTTGTGCTGCGGCTCTTTAACCACTGAATTTTTTCATTTTGTTGCAACAACTTTAAGAGGCTGCGTGAAGTAATTTTATAGTAAGAAACACGTTTTAAGTGCAAGCTCTAAGATAAATCTGTCAAAATAATGTTCAGCTATAAAACCTCTACTCATTCAGCTTAGTAGTAAAAGCATTTACTCCGATGACTCACCTCACCGTTGTGCTTCTTCCAGCTCATGTTGGAAAAAGTAGTTTCTTCCTCTTAAACAAATCTTTTCTCTGTAAGTCATTAAAATTACTCATTAATAGAAGTAAATTCTTACACTTTAAATTGCAGAAACTGTGACAAGTCAGAAGAAACAATTCCAGGCTTTATTTTCCCTTACAGCTTATTCTGTTGGAAATTCAAGATTTAAAAGTTTTTTAGACATGTTAATTTGTGGTTTAAAATATTTTATGTTTTCATCTTAGTCACTCAATACACATGAATAGTTCGTCTAACAACTAAGTGAAAAAAGGAGCAGAGAGAAGTATACACTTATAGCTGCTTCCTCAAGAGAAAATTAGCTATTCAACTCAAGAGACTGCAACATATTTCAAATAAACATAAAATATACACAAAACACCGGGTTATTCAATGCCATATCAGAAAGAGATGCAGAATTTTCATCAAACATTGAAAAACATGGTAAATGTAAAAGTTCAAATGTTTGTAATGTTGAAAGTTATGCAGCATTTTCAAGATTGAATGCTTTTTCTCAGTCTCCCAGATTTTCTGGAAACATTTAGAACTTATTAGGCCACTAATTATCTTAACACATGATAAAAAATGTAGTTTGCATCTACACATACAGTAAATAGGATGCATGCATTTATGTATTCTGATTTTGTAAATGTAAACAATTTTGCATGTCTATTATGCAGTGACTGTAAAATAATTTTAAACAGAACTGCATCTGGTCAATATTATGAATCTTGTGCACTAAAATTTATAGGTAAAGAGTTTCAGCACTGACATCCTTTGCTGTGATGAATCAATTATAGTTATTTCATTCATTCGTTAAGTAAACAGTTAAACATTAGACATGTCGTTTGTAAGGCAGGTTTTGAAGTCATAAACAAGCTCCCTCATATTTGCCCCTATTTGGAAATACGCACCATGCAGGAGGGAGGTGTGTTCGGATACGTTGTGGCGCTGCGCCTGTGCGCGAAGCGTCCACCAGAGGGCGACATAGTCACCGCCTTCCCGTGGAGAAGCTGCAGGAGCCAAATGAAGCAAGTCAGCCAGAGCGAACAGCGAAACACCGGAAAACGACTTGACACAATAAATAAACCACAGTTGTGCGTTAAAGCATTAAGGCTTATGTTAGGCTTACACAGAGGTGAGTAAAGTAGCAATACTTCGACATATTTTTATACAAGTAAAAGTAAAAAGTAGGATTCCAAGAAATTACTCAAGCAAGAGTAAAATGTATTTAGTTAAAAGCTACTCAAGAACTGAGTGACTAATCATATAAATTAATATTCAGGCAACAGAAACATTTTCAATAATTTTTTTAAAATTAACGTTAGCTGGAGATAGGCACCGGCACCCCGCTAGACCCCACTAGGGACAAGGGTGTAAGTGGATGGATGGATGTTAGAATTGGGTAATGTACTATTAAGGACAATATATAGTGCTTATTGTATCTTATAAATATTAAGATTATCTAACAGGGTCAGTGAATAGAAAATGACAACAAAGCTAGAAATTTGATTCTGATTCCAATTCCAATTTTTAGAATTTGCTTCAAAAATTATATTTAATTCAGAAACCTACTAAAATGGTCTGTTTAAGTTATGCTGACAAGAGGAATGACAGTGAAAACAAATAAAACATTTATTTAAAACAGTTGCATATTGTATAAACTCCCAGTATTAGGACAACTTAGCCCACTAGCTTTTTCTTAAAAAAAAAAAAATCAAATAATTATTAAAAATTTAAGTTAAGCAGATTAAAACTGATATTTGAGCATTTTTAGTCAATTGAAAATTCCCTGGACTTGGTATTGTGAATGGAGTTTTTTCTGCACCGTTATAGGTGTATGGGTGTCTGTGTCTCATACGTTTTTGGCTAAAATATGTTTGTTCTTTCTTCACTGAAGTTACTTATTTGGATAAAGTATTCAGAAATCTTACTCAAGTAAGAGTAGCAAAAGTTTATAATAACCATCCAGTAAAATTACTCCAAGACACATTTCTTTTTTCAAAAATGTTACTCAAGTAAATGTAACTGAGTTAATGTAACTACTAATGGAGATTCCCTATGTGTGAGATATTCCTTTTAATACCTTGTGAAAATAACAGTCTTTAAGCATATATTAAAACTAATTTTCATTAAGCCCATGTTTCTATAATAGAAATCTTCTCAGAAATAAATGTCGTATTTGTAAGTCAAAGACATCATAGTGCACAAATAAAAGCTTCTTTGTGTATTAATATTTGACAAAAACATCAGTCTATGCTTGATCAATTTCTATATTGTGTCTCACTTTGTGTATTGAGTTACTAAAATAAATCAAGTTAATTTATAAATATTCTAATTTACTGAATGGAATGGAAATGTATGCATTGAGTATCCCATTGTAGATGAGATAATGATAGAGACTTGCTCCAGTTTCTTTTTTTTTACAGATAAAATTATTATTTTGAATGTGCTAAAACTATAAATAAAGCAACAAAATAAATCTTGCATTTGCCTGTCTTTCTCTTAAATCAATTTTTCTAAAACCTTTATTCATTTAAAACGGTCAGACCAATCAGCTAACTTTTTATTTAAATTTTAAGAATACATCTGAGACCAGTTAACACATTTTTAGGCTTTATTACACGAACAATCTGTGGAAGGGGTATTTTATTTTGAAAATCCAAAGCGGAAGTGGCTGTACTTAGCTCGCCCAGCTTGCCAAGCGGCTCAGTTGAGCGCGTAGCTGTCAGATAGCGGAGTCAGTCTGACAGAGAAACACCCACACCGCCCGCTTCGTCTTTCTACAACCCCTCCGTCTCTCTGCGCCTCTTTATAGGCTTTTTCCACGGCTCCAACGGCCGGCTAGCCCCTGGGCGGACCCGCGTTGGCATTTATTTTTTTTAATTATTTTTTTTACGCCGTTTTTCGCACGAACTGAGGGTTAATTCTTTCGGAGTTGATTCAGGGGGAAAGAAGCGAAAGAAACAGAGAGAGAGCGAGAGAAAGACAGACAGACAGATAGGGGAGAGCCATGGCCACGACAACCTGTACGCGATTCACGGACGAGTATCAGCTGTACGAGGAGCTGGGGAAGTGAGTATCTGTGGTGTCAGCGCGTCTGAGTCGGTGGCACGGCTGTTTGCTGTGCAGGGAGGCTGCAGAGCTGAAGCGGGCCAGCGGCTGTGTGCGTGCGTGTGCGTGTTTTTGCGTGTGTGTGCGCGCCCTTTTTCGGTATGTCAGCTTTCAAACTACTCTGCTCCCTGCCACGCGTTTCAGCGTGATTTTGTATTGTTATTACAAACTAAATCCCATAAGATTTTATATAGCACGCAGATTTTCTATTTATGGGTTTATTTCACAAGGACGTAAAAATAAAAGCAGTGAAATTGTTGTGGTGAATGCATTTCCACATATGATGAGGCGAAAACTGCGGTTTGCAGAAAATATGTTTTTCTAAGTTTGTGTGCCCTTCGCGCAGAGCGGGGATTTGTTGATGTGCAGAAAAAAAGATCTGCCACAGCTGCAAGTATGGCGGTTTTTATGGCTTCTGTAATCATAGGGAATTTCTGTATAAATAATAAACCAATAAGATAATTCATATGCGTTGGGAAGTTTTGAAGTTATTCTATTATTTCTGCAGCTTGAGGGACAAATCTTTGAAAAAAGATTCATTTTTGTTGCAATTAACACAAGCAAGGCATCATGGTATATCACCAAATGTGGATACTTGAAACACAAAATCTTTTACTACTTTATCTGCCATCTAAGATAATGGTGACAATATTGAGACTTTAGCATTGTTTCAGCATTTATCTCCACATTGATCCTTCATGCAGTCTTCGACTTTCATCAGTCTATCTTTACATTGCTGCGTCTCTCATCTTTACTTGTTGCACTTTGAACAAATAAATTCTACGTCCAGTGAAATATCAACAACAAATTTACAGTTAACCTTTTTTCTGCAGTCCTACTGGAGCGCATGTGAGCTTAGCCTCTGCTTTAATTTGCACTTCCTGTAGATAAATGGTTTAGTATTAGTAATCCACACGTGAAATTCACTCTGACTTTAAAACTTTATGTTCAGCGATTTAATTCTTGAATAGTTGAACTGTTTGCCCATGAGGTCTCAGGATAATGTGAGAGCTTTTGTTTTAAAGTGTCAGCTGGTTCTTCTCCTGCAAAATCAGGGGAAATTTGAAAGTATTCATGCCCTTTCAGTTTTTTGTAGAAGCAGTTTGAGTATTCAAAAATCTATACAATGATTAATGTTAATGAATAACCAATGATTACCTATATATATATATATATATATATACGCAGATATGTAAAATATTTGTGCAAAATTAAAGAATAATACTGTAAATATATAATGTTTGGATATTATTTATCTTGATTCTGTATTATTTTCAATAAAACACAGAATAATTTTTACTCGTTTATACCTGGATTTGCAACAGGTGTATTAATTAAAAATAGACTGTCTGCACACAGGCCTGGAAAGATGAGAGAAAAAATTTTGTTTTTTTCTCTGCAAGTCCTAAGTGTGTGTTTGCTTTATAGGTTGACAGTTTTTGTTGTTTATATTAGTTATCTGCGATTTTGCAACAGAAGACATGAAAAAAATAATTGTAAGAACAAGAAAAGTGTCAGAAAAAATAAAGAGGTTTAGTAATTTTTTGTAATTGTTCAGACGTTAACTGTTTACACTGCTGCTGCAGAGAGATGCATCTTAATAAAACATTTCAGTGTATAACAGGATAACCTCTAAAACGAAAGAAATAAACAGGAAAAGAATGTAGGGTGTAGATTTTGTTTAGTATTGTTTGTCTGATTCAAAACAAGGCAATCATTTGAAGTTAAAATTATGAAATCTTTCATGATGTTTTTGATGCCGTCAATGTTTAGGTTGATGAAAATATGTCTACATATGAAAAAAAAACAAATTTATGTTGCTTCATTTATACACTAGGTAAGTAATGGTGATTTACAGAAGCATGAAGAAAGATGGGCCACTGTTTCCATCCCAAAAACATCAAAATTACTTGAATGCATGTAATTCATATTTGTAGAGCAAAAATGACTAAAGAAGTGCAGCAGTGCAGACTGTGCGTTTCACACCTAAAAGGCAACAAGAGCCAATGTTCAATGTCTCTGAAAGCTCCTAAAGTTGACGCCATTTCAAACAGTGAAGCTCTTACCATGCTGATTAGTGGAGGTCTGGCGTTCCCAAAGGATGTGACAAATCTGTAAGTGCTATAGAATTTGAAATGGAGTTGATCAAAGTTTGTCTAGATGCCAAAAGAATCTAGATAATTATTTTGGCATCTAGACAAAAGAATTGTCTAGATGCGACCATCGAAGATTCTTTAATATCTGCATAATTCAGGTGCTGCCGCTGCAGACGTTTGAGTCCAGACCTTGGGACTTGTAAAAGCGAGCGATCATTATATGTGAGAAATCTGGAAGACACATATGGCTGAGGGGGGTTGGATGGATATATGCTGCAGTTTGTCCATGGAGAGCTTTAAATTCAGCAGTAAAATGTTAGATTCTGCATAAACTGCAGCCATAAAAGGCAGGGCTGACTCGCACCAATACTCAGAGAGTTTCCATGATCAAGCTGGGATCTTAGAAAAGTGTGGCTCAGCCTTTCAAAATCCCACCGAGTTAAACTGAAAGCTTTACCTTCAATAAAAGCTTTAGCTTGTAAAAGGTTTTCTGCAATAGTGAATAGTAAATAGTTTCTCTAAGTCAAAATGAGAACCAAGCGTGACCCTCTAGCCTTTAATGTGGCCAAGAGGCTGAAGCCTACCCAGACTTATACGGCAAGATGCAATTAGCACTGAAAAATATGCTTCTGGAGTAATTCGATCTCTCTAAAAATGGATCCTTAAGGGAGCATGTTAATGGAGAATAAAACTGGTCCTAGAACAGAACCTTGGGGAACTCCACAAGAGTGGAGGGAGAAACAGGGTGACAGAAAATTGCTGCTAGTAAGGTAAACCTTAAAATATTGGGATATTAGGCTATATCAAAGGCAGCTTTACAGTCCAAAACAAGAATAATTGTTGATATTTTCAGAATCAGTGACTACAAAAGACGTTTATATAAAATAATATGGTTATATTTAAATATAGTTCAGGAGAAAAACACAAAGTATTTTCTCTCTGAATTCATGTTGATGTAAAATTTTGAATCATTTTGAACATCATAATTAGATGACAGGTGAATTAGTAACACTTGTAGATTGAATTTTTTTTTATGCCAGTAAGGATCTAAGCTAGTTTTTGTTATTGCAAATGTTTCAGACTCACTTCAGGTGTCTGGTATGCCCCACAGAAATAATATTTTAGTTATTTTTCTTGTCATTTGACAAGCATAAGTAGTTTTGTCTACCAGTGTGACTCCACACACCACCTGGGGATAATAACACTTTCTCTGCTGCAAAGCTTGCTCCTCTCCCTGGAGCAATAACTCTGGTTGCTGGGAATGTTTCTTATTCTTCAGGTTTGTCTCTTGAATAAAAAGAAAAGAAAATATAACCTATTAGTCGGGCTTTGATCTTGTGTGAGTGACACTAATCCTGCTCTATGTAAAAGTCGTCTTTTACAAATGATTATAATTACTCATCCTGTCACATCCATCTCAGAGGAAGGAGTTCAGGTGTAAGTGGCTTGGCCTTGAGATAATAATGCTATCCATGACTGTAACACTAATCCTAAGCATCTGAGGAGAGATAATTATTGTGCTCTCACTTTTGGCTGCTGTTTCTTCCTTTGTGGGACTTGTGACATTTAAGCTTCGTGACTTTGTGCGCCTATTACAGATAATGTCAGCCTTGGCGGTCTACAAGCAGCTCTTCTTTTACACAAATTGGCATAAACAAACTCCTTAAACAGTTGTTAGAAAGCACGTTCTTTGATCTTTTCTGTGCCGTGGCGTTCATTATAAGTTTTTACAGTGAATTCTGCAGCTAATATAACTTTAAAACAACACTAGTTATCATTTAGATTTTGTCAAACAACTTTTATTGTGAAACATTTGTGCGCTGCTGGTGGTTTTTCTTCGATAAAAAGTTGATTTTTATCTCAGTCATATTTGAAGCTTTGGTGTACAGATTTACATGTTTTGCACTTTGCAATTAGAGATTTTCCGACCAAGATTTTCCATTCTGAGGATGATAACATGTAGATATGCAGCAGGTTCTTGTTTTTTCTTTTTTCTTTTCTTTCTTTTTTTTTCTCATTTCAAGAAAAAAAAAGAAGAAATGACTAATTATCTCCATTTGTGTACCTGTTTTGCTGATTTCTGATTTTCACTATTTGTTTTTATTCACCGTCATGCCTTTTGTCGCCTTTTTTTTTTTAACATTCTATCTATATAAAATTGACATAGACTAGGCTGGCAATAAGACAACAAAAATTACACTGCACAAGTAAGTCATATTTTTAAGGATTATTTTTAATAATCACTACCTACATTAGTTTCAGTTGAAATGTTAATAGACCTCAAACAGGAATATTTAAGAAAATAAAAGTGATATTTGGGGATTTTTAGGAGAATATCTTAATGTGTGCAATTATTGAGCAACTATTATCCATCAATTTTTTTTTTTTTAAATTTCATATGTTCAAGTGAGAGTGATAAACAAAAATCTCAACACTTTCCAATAAACATTTCACGTGATAAGTTTTTCTCTTTACTGACTAGCCACACAGAGGAGAACTTGGGTGCATAAAAACCATCATCTTTCTGAAAGATGTTGACTTTTTCCAGTAACCGTTTGAAGAAAATGTCTTTTAAAACATGGGAGTTGATTAGGAGGCCATCTTCAACCCAAAAAAGTCTAACCAGGTCACCTTCAATAATACCAGTGCATACCAGTACTCCATGTTCACCTTGTTGGTGTCTGATCCACGCACGGGACCGTCCATCTGGTCCTTCTGGTCCTTCTGGTTCTTGTTCTGAGGCATTTAATAAAGAGGAGTAAAGATTTTTCATTATTTAACCTGCTGGTCACAGAACAGAGATTATTAATGGAAAAATGTTCAACTCTTTCAATCTTTCTGATTGATTGGCCCATCTCTATTTGTGATCCCTGAAGGCATATGTTTGTTCCTTAACATACAGATTTGAGGTTACATCTCTTGAGTTTGTGTCCCCGGAGCCAAAATAAGGTCTCATTCATTACCTTTTTTTCTATATTGTGGAAATACTTATGATGCATATTACAGACAATAGAAAGCTGCTTGATCAAAATGGAAAATTACTGCAAAATATAAGTAATTGTAGTACTGTTTATCATTGGCAAAAATATATTTTGTACTGATTACGATTAATTTTGTTGTTCAAAAACCTCGGAAACCAATGGTCTAGGTTGTTGTTTTGCGGTTTGAGCTATTTTTTCTTTGTTGGTTTTCTGTAAGTGTTATCAGTAAAGATTATAATTGAATGCAGTTATTATTTGCTGTCTTTAAGTGCAATTGTATTTCTTTTGTAGTAATAAAGTAGCACAATTAATACTGTTTTGTAGTTACTATTCATGTCTTTTCAATATTGTTTTGTTTAACTGCACAGTTATTGAAGAACTGTTTAATTCAAAGCAGCTTATGTGTTTGCAATAATACTTGATGCTATCTGACAGAAGACTTTCAGTCCTCTGCGTTGCCTTGTCCGAGTTTCAGTCCATCTGGTCCCA
Source organism: Brachyrhaphis roseni (assembly GCA_903066815.1). Classification (NCBI taxonomy): domain Eukaryota; kingdom Metazoa; phylum Chordata; class Actinopteri; order Cyprinodontiformes; family Poeciliidae; genus Brachyrhaphis; species Brachyrhaphis roseni. The sequence goes on from CAEFZY010048687.1 coordinate 40,182, forward strand.
GAGCTTTCACCTTTGACCTTGTTGGACTGGAAGTGAAACCCAGTGTCACAGTTCAACTTTTCACTGTCAACACCCACTGGAAGCCAGACCGGCCAAATTGATCTGAGCCGGCCGAGCCTGAGAAGTTATTTAGAGACTTGAGAGTTTGCTGTGCAGCATTTATAGCAACACAGCTCATATTCAGCATTTTTAAATTATTCTATATGACTAAATTCATATTAAATTACATTTTCTGCAGAAATAGGCTCTTTGAACACATCAAATATTACGTTTGAGTTGTTTGCTCTTTTGTTTGCCCTTGTAGTTTCACAGTAGAAGTGTTTGTTTCTTTCGCTGCACGTCTCACCATCCACATGTGAGCACATTATCTAGAACATGCTGACTGGCTCTGAGGCTCCTCGTGGGAGCTTATTAAGCAGATAAATCTGGACAGCTTGGTCTTTAAATGTAGCTTTCCACAGTTACATTTGAGGAATATTAAGCCTGCTTGTAGCTGCAGTAAATCATCAGTCGTGTGTATTAACATGAGTATTCTCAGCAAAAACTGGAGTCATTACGCCAGCTAAGCTTCTGAAGAAGTTGCATGTAAGCAAAAGTTTGGTAAACAGTAGAGATTTTCTGATGGACATAAATATTATATGAGGTGTTGATAAAAATATGAAAATATCTTCCTTAAAGTAATAAGAATATTTTTTGTTTGTTGTTTGCAGGGGAGCGTTTTCAGTGGTGCGCAGATGTGTGAAGCTGTCGACAGGGCAGGAATATGCCGCTAAAATAATCAACACCAAAAAGTTGTCTGCAAGAGGTAAGAACTTATTTCAGTGTTTAATTCGACATGTAATCCCTGGATATTGTTATGCAGTCAGAACACGATGCATTCTGGAGTTGGGATTTTTCTGGTGGTAAATGTAGAGGCTGCATGAAGTCCACAGCTCTGGTGTAGCTCTGAAGGCTCTGCAGTCACAGCCAGTAATGAGAGAGAAAAGGACTCACAAATTAACGGCTCGGGAAGATTATGGTAGAAAAGTGGTGTGAAAAGAAAACCACTTACTTTGTCCCAAAAAGTTTCACAAAACTTAAAAACTTCCCATAATCTGTGGATAGTGACCCAGATTTCTTTCTGTTCTCTGAGGTTTTTCTTTAGTCTTTTACTAAAGTTACTTTTTTATGGATTGACTTAGTTTAAACACCATGGTAGTTAATCATTCAAATAGCAAAATGCCACTCAAGTCCACATGTCTGTAATCTGTGGATAATTACTGAGTAAACTTCACTTTATGCTGAATGCTGCAGTTTCTACGGGACCAGGGCGCCTCTCTGTTTGAATACAAGAAACTTTACTTCCTGAATACTGGATGTAATATGTATAAATAAGTTAGGGAGTAAAAATGGATGCAAATTCAAAGTCTGAACAAAAACATTATGTTTTCTTCATTAAATGCCCGCAATACATTCCAAGAGATCAAATAAAGTAATCAGTAAGAATTTAATCATTTATGGACTGTAATCCTGCCTAAAGGTAAACATTAGATTTCAGATTTTGGTGGGGTTTTTTTTAGTCAGTTTGACCTTGCCTCCATTTTGAAATGGTCTTTTACGAGCCCTATAACAATATCAAAACCCTGAAGCTTTACTTCAGCTTGATACTCTGTTGTATTTATGTGGTTGTGTTACAACGCCAAATATAGGCTGTAGTTAAATTTGGGTCGGTGTTGAGCTTGCTGGTCTGCATGGAGGCCTTTCTAGAATTGATGACGTTTTGATTCTAAAAAAGTAGGATTCAAATAAATTTCCTGCTCTAGTCAACCGTATGTTTAAGCTTAAGCTGAAGTCCTAAACCTTGCATATTTCTGATCCCCTTCAGTTAAAATGACGTTCCGCAAAGGATTATTATAGTGTAGAAAAAGTTTCTTTGTCACTCTCAGGCTCTTTGCCGTTAAGTAATCGTCTGGGTGTTTTCATACCTGATAGACCAGTTTGATGGAGGACCAAAATTGTAACATTTCTTACATTTTCAGCTGCTGTGGTTGGCTTTTATGTTGTGCTATGTCAAACAATACCGACTAGTTGAAAAACCTGTTCCTTTCTTTGCCTGTGGTGGCGCTGCAACAAGAACCACTTTAGGACATGACACAAAAACCTCTGAAGAAGACACTGAGCGTAACTTCTCTCTTCACAAAATGTAAACAAAAATGGAGTAGTGTCAGATTTTAGCGGTTTCTTTTTTTGTCTTTGGCAAAAGACTACGAGCCATTTCTCCCGCTAGCGTTAGACTCGTGTGTTTTTTTTTGGTTGTGTTTACCCAGAATGCCCTGTGCTGCTGTCCACTTCCTGTCTTTTAGAGGTGTCTCCGGTCTGGTTGGTGTTCACATATGCATTTGAACCGCACCAGAGTTCACTTCAACCAAACTAAGACCTTTTTAGGCGGACGAGAGTTTGCTTTTTTCAATTTTGCATTCACACCTCCCCAAAAGAACCAGACTTTCTAGACAAATGAACTAGAGTTCGAATAAATAAATAAATTAACTAGATAGGACTGGTGTGAGCACCCTATCTCTTAGTAGAGATTTAGATATTAATTAGAGATTAATGCTCTCTTTCTGTGTTTTCCATGAAATACATAATTCTCCACATCAAATGTTTTTACTCTATATTAACAGGATATTGCTCACCTTAAACAGGCATAAAGTCCTACTTGTAAAGGACGCTGTGCTCAGGCAGTAAAGCCTGGTTTAGGAAGCACTGTGATGTAAACCATCCACAGCGGTCACTGTTGTTCCTCACACCAACACTCTCCTGCTGCCTCTGCAGCCCGCAACCGGAGACCCAGAGCCATGGCTGTGCCAGGTGGCACCCCACTGACAATACACTGCTACACACACCCACACACACACCCACACCCACATACCCCAATGTCTTGTGCATGTGTGTAAATGTAGAGTGTGGTCTAGGAGGCATTTTAACGGGGGTAGAATGTCTGCTCATATCTGTTTGTGTCTGTCAGTTAACCTTTTACTGTGAGTATTAATTTCCTCTGGAAACAATTGCTCAGATGTCATTAAATCCACGCAGACAGATTTATGAAAGTACTCTCTGATAGCAATGATGATACACCAGAGAGGTGAGGCGGTCAGAGATAATTGTTAAAAATTCAAAAGATCAGACTACGTACACCATAAAGTAATACGTTTCTGACCTTTAGCATACTAACGCTAATAAGCTTTGTAATGTTAATGTTTAAAGCAAATTAATGCAGTTTCAGAAGCACAGTCTGTGTGGTATTTTTTCTCTTCAGGTAAGGCCTACATGCTGCTCTGAGTATGTTCTTCTTTAATTTTTTGAGTCTATATATTCCAGTTAACAATTACTACGTTTGTTAACAATTATTTGAATAATTCATTCATCACAATTAATCCGATGAATTGTTTCAGCCCTAGGTACAAACCATATCAAATCAGTGCATCTCCACTAACACACACAGTGTGACATTCAGCTTTTCTCCAGCAATAAATGACTGGGTACTGTATATTCACCTCTGGAAAAAATTAAGAAACCACTTAAAATGATCAGTTTCTCAGATTTTACTTTTTATAGTTATATGTTTGAGTAAAATGAACATTATTCTTTTATTCTACGAACTATTGAAAATGAGAAATGGTGAAAATAACAAAAAAGATGCAGTGCTTTCAGAACTCAAATAGAAATCAATATTTGGTGGAATAACCATTAGAGTTTCAATGGGGTTCAGTGCAGTGGACTCCTAATTTTTTCCAGAGCTGTAGATGTCAGAAAAGTTTGAACATAGAAACTCAGAGTGCTGTTAATTATAGTTTGTAGAGAAATTGGACCGGTCAGATCTTTCCAAAGAAAACAAAAATCGACCGTAAATCTCTGACCAGTGCATCTCCACTAACTGGAGGTATATGTTTCCTCCTCAGCTGTTTTATGAAAGGCTGCAGCTGCTTGCAGATTTCTGAGGTATGGCATAATCTTCCTGCTTTAAGATTTGATGATCCGAGCCGACTGAGAGGTGCGTGCGGCCTGCACGGCGCTCGTTACTAATGGATGAGCCATGTTCTCTGAAACAGCAGAGCAATGTTTGAGCCGCTGCATACGACTTCTGCTCCAGCGCTAATAATAGCTCCATGACCCATCTGACATGGGCTGCAGCAGCCAGGTTTTATGGCGATCTCGATGACTTACTGCTCTGCTTCACAAGTGAGATTTTCTCTGCTGATATATTTCTCAGAAAGCAGGTAAGATCAGAGGGTTTAAAGCGCCAGCCGAGGCTGCTTAGGAGGAGCGTTTGTTTGGGACGGGCAGATGGAGATGGGAGCTGCAGGGAGGCCGGGGGGGTCATGGCAGAGAAGGCACCCCAGGCACTTGGCAGCTGAGGGCCATGCGCCTGTACGCCTACATGCCTTTTAGCACGGGACTCTCATCTGACTCTGCCTCTCTTTCACTCTGGCACACGCATGCATGGTCATTCTGACAGTGAACTCTGTTTATTTACTGCAGTCACAGTGAGTCACCCTCTTAAAAATCCTGATATCAAGCATCTGGGAATGGATGACTAAATGTTATTTGTGTGTTACCCAAACACCCCGCTTGACTTCAGCCCTGATTCTGTCCTGTATTGCAGACGGCAAGCGGTTAATGTCAATCCAGCTCATGTCAACAGGAAATATAGGGCAGGTCTGCTGGGCAAGGCTTCCAGCCAATCATAGCACTTGTTTATTGGCAGCGATCTGTGGACGAGGGATGCCAGAGGTTCCTGTATGGCCTCGTAGCATATCATGGTAGAGTGGATGTGCGTATATATATATATATATATATATATATATATATATATATATAACTATATATGTGCACATGTGAGGTGTTTATTTTGCTTGAGACTTACCTGCTGCAGCAGCAGAGAGCTGACCTGATTTCTGTCCCGGTTCTTTTGTGTCAATGTCAGATAAGTCGTGCGGAGGTATTTAAGTGAAGGCCTATTACATGTAAGCCTATTATGAAGTCGAATCACTCTACTTATAATTACAAATGCCAGTAGAGCCTGTTTTATTTATAATATAGCCACAAGTTCAGCAGATTAGTTTGATTACACCAAACATTTTAACCCTTCTTACTGATTTTTCTTTTCTGACGGAAATGATTCCTAAAAGATGATGGCTAACCGCAAATCTCACTGTTTTTAAAGTTCCCCTCGTAGCTTTATGTGATTCTAACTTTTATAAGTTGCATAGAATATCTTGTTGCAAGTTGAAATTAGGACTGCAGCTAACAATCATCTTATAATAAATTATTCTGATGATTTATCGAGTGATCGGAAAAATGGTACATTTTGTAGATTTTTCATTTAACCTCTTAATCTTATTTTATGTAAAAACAGACATAAACAAATAATAAAATAAAATTGTATTTCCTAAAATGCAATAATGTATCATTTCTTTAGTGAATTTGAACGGTGAAGCTAAACCTATGCACTTAAGGAGTTTTGGGTAAAACATATTTACAGACAAATTTATCTTAAATTTAAATTTATATATACTTTTGCACAGTTTTGGCTTAATTACTGCTCTGAATATGTTTTTCTTAAAGGACAAAGCATTTCTTGAGTTTATATACTAATGTTAACAATCGATTACTAAATTAGTTGATAATTATTTGAAAAATCGCTTAATCTAATTAATCGTTTCAGCCATATTGAATACCATGGGATGTTCTATCACTTGCTCCATCGTCTAACCTTGCTTTATGCTTGGTCTTCATGATGCTGTTCTCTAATAATTTCTAAACCTCCTTTTCTGAAGGCAATTATTTGAATAGTGAGTATTGGGGTAAAACAGGCTACATACCTTTTTCAGATATTTATTTCAAAACTGCTTTGAAAACTATACATTAGTTTACTTGTAATTCACAAATCTGCAGTACTTTGTGACTGTGACATGTAAGCCTGTTGCAATAAGCAATAGATCAATGAATCAATTGCAGAATAAATTAACATGAATTTGATTGTTTCCTTTCTGATGATTAATATCTTTGGAGGGCATTTTGTTTTCAGAGATTTTCTAATCCATTTTATTTATGGTTTTGGTTCTGTTTTTATTTTTTGTTTTAGTTCTTGTATTTTATTTTGTATATTTAAAATGTCTTCCAGTTTCAATAATTACTGGAACATTTTATTGCCCAACAAAATTTATTGTGACTGTCAATGTGAAAAATTTTAAGGGGTGTGAACACTTTTGCCAGGAACCTGTTTTCCAGCATCTACATTCCTGTAGTATTTTTAGGAAATGAGAAAAAAAGTGACATTTAAACTCCATATTTCCCAGCTGCAGTGAGCCATGCTGATCTTGTAAGTCAAATATTCTTGAACAGTGGTTATATATGCTTCTCTTTGTGGATGTCTCTTCTCCTGAGACGCCAGCCCTCACTGGCGATGATTAACCCAAATGTATTCCTCTCTTCATCGCTTCCTCTCTTCTTCTCCAGCACCACGTCTCCTGTAGACTCTGCTGAATGCTATCCTTGGGTTATCTCACTCTGCGCTCATGTTTCTGTTTGCCACATATCTCCTCCTGCTTGTTCCTTTTTGCAACTTCCTCTCTCATCCCCCTTCAGGACCGGTCCTCACCATCCTTCCTTTCTCTGTTATCTCTCTGCTCATTTCTTATTTACCCCACTGCTTCAGACAACGACAGCGTTTGGCTGACCGACAGCTTTAAAGAGAGGGGTTAAGTGAATATTTGAAGCAGAGTGTACTACAAGGGCTGCGCTACTTTTCCACAGTTGACTGTACACTCTTTACAGTCAGAGCAACAGCAAAATGAAAGCTCGGACTTTGGTTCAAACTTTTTATACAGTGAAACAGAAATCTAATATATTTGTTTGCCATTTTTTAGTTGCACTAGAAACATGGAAACACTTTGGTAATAAAAGAACTATACTACATTCCTCATTTTTTTCATACCAAATCCAATTTATGATTTTAATGTCTTTTTTGTGTTTCTTTCTTGTCTCCCTTTCCTTTCTTAAAAAGAAAGTAAAAATTTTTATTTTATGCATCTTGTAGGAGTCAAATTAATTTCAAAGTGGAAATAAAGATAAGCTGCAAAACATGCTCGTTAAACAATAGGCCCTTTTTAGAGCTTTGCCGAGGTAGATAAGATCGATGGATAAGATCGGTTTCACATGTAAAATTTGGCCAATCTCTGATCTTCCAAAATTAAGGAAATTGGCACCAATAAATTGGCCGATAAACCAGTTCTCCCCTACTTTGAATTATGGTGGCCCAAAGAGTACATTTATGGAATAAAATCCCAATTTACAGAAAATTAAACAGAAAATTTGATTAATTAATAAAATAGATTTATTGCCCAGTCTTGAAGAGAATACACAAAAGTTGGCTGTATACAAATATTTTTAATTAATGCATTTTTGTTTCATTCTGATTATTCCTGTAGCCTTAACTCACATAATTCCATTTTCATTCCGCAAGAACTTTTTTTTTCTAAATGAAATTTCTCTCTTGGTATTTCTAAACATAATTATTTTTGTTTTACTGCGGTACCGAACAACCCACAGAGTGGTGTGCAGCCAGGTAGTTACGGACCTCGGTTTTATTTACAACTAAAAGTTCATCATGTACTAATTTAATGGTCTAAAATCCTTTAAATATTTAATACTTTATGGTGTTTTGATTCCAAAAGAAAGTATATATATTTTTTACTCAATCTTCACTTCCACTCATGCCCAGGAAATGTAGATACTGCATGAAATATTTTACTTCTATAAATTAAATCGTAAAATTCAATATGCTTCACTTCAAAAGTACTTTATTTATCTCCAAGGACAGAAAGCCAATCTATGATCTGTTCACTGGGTTTTAGAGCTCAACTCTGAACCTTTTCATTGTTTCCGTCAACCGTAATCTCCCCAGTTTATTTTTTCACGAAGCTGATCTATCGATAAACTGAGAAATGTGGGGCAGGAAGTTCATCCTTCAGTCATGAATGTTGTTTTTTCTGATCCAGTCATCTTCATAAACGACCTGAAACCAATTTCCATCCTGGTCTGAAATGAGTGGGTGTTCATTTTCAGGTTCTACCTCTTTGTTCGGCGATAATATAGAAATGAAGGAGGGAAAGAACAACAGAAGATGAAGCACAATTTTCCCATACCATCAACTTTTTCCATTTATCTTACAATAACACAAATATATTTATAGAACTAGACCAGACTTTTGTGTAGGACGTGTGACAGTTCATATCATTGCTAATGAAATCAGTTTTGGTTTCTAAATTACATGTGCTAAGTTAATTTTCTCTCCAGTGTTTAGTGAGGCCTTCCTGTAGAGCAGGGTGTCCAAAATACTCGTCAAAAGTACTAGCGAAAATTTTTTTAAATTAAAATGAAGAAAAATGTTTTTGTTTTTTACCTACTCAACAATAAACCAAACATGAGCTATTTTAATTAAATAAATAATCAGATTTTTTTTGTAGGAACGGGATTAAAATTCCAAAACTTCAAATTGTTTCCTTGTCAAATGAAAGGCATCCAATTTGTCTATTACTCAGGGCTCAATTGAAGACAAAATAGTTAGTCTGTTCTCAGCAATAAATACAGGATCTGGATCAGTCTCCATTTGAAAACACTTGCTGTATTTACCCAAATACACTCAATTAATTAATTAATCAATTGACTAGTTCGTTTGTCTAGAAAGTCTGGTTCATTTGACCAAAATAGCGAACTGTGGTCCGCTTAAAAACCTTGGTTTTGATTGGTTAAAGTGATTTCTGGTGTGACTTGAATGCATGTTATGAATTCTGGACTTCAAAAGCAGGAAGTGGACTAAAGCACCGAACTGAGTCTACAGGACTACCGGGTGTGAAAACACTCTAGTCAGTTAATAGGTATGCTCCTATTTAACATGAAAACAGAAGAAAAGCAGAAAGTTGGAAAAAAATTTTGTAAGTAGATTTTGATGTAATTTTTTGCCTGAATTTATTCTTGAATTGAGGTTGTGGGTCTTTGAACACCCCTGCTATAGAGAGTAGACAACAGAAGCTCAGGTATGTCGACAGATGGACTAAACCACGATGAACGGAGACAATAACTCTGGGCCATTTCTGTTCTCGTATTATCAGCAGATGCCACCAATAGACTGAAACCCGATCCTGGCCCATTTGACGTTTTTTCCACCATTTGGCATCGTAACATATGAAGGACGGTTCAGCAGAAACACGAGTTTAGGCGGAATGGACATTTAGACAAAGCAAACAATAACCTCACCTGGAGATTAGAAAAAAGCAGTTTGATTTACAGAAAGATGAAGAGAAAATCATGCTTTGTTTGTTTCACTGGTTCCTCAAACCGAAGAGTCAGAGGAAGAAAACAAGCAGCAGACGCAGCGATTAGCATTGTTTTAATCTTTCAACAGAAAGATGGCATGCAGGCTTAATTGTTCTTCCTTCTCCCACCTCCTCTGTTCCTCTTCAACACTCCCCCACTCCTTTCACCAACTGGCTCAGCTCGTCTACTAAGACTGTAATCACTGGGCTTACACGTTACTGTCACTCCTCTGTACCCATGGAAATGTGTCTGCTCGCCTTTTTCCAAGCTATTCATGTCACAGATTGTACTATACTGTTTCCAGCAACAGCATGTATTTATTTTCATCAATTGTTTGAGTGGTGGTGTTTACAGGGATCCACTTCTTCTTGGGTTTTTCTGTCTGTGAGCATGTTTGGTCTGATCGTCGCGTTCTGAAATGATAAAATACATAAACCAGAAATAGCATCTGATTTCATCACAAAGAAGCAAAGCAGCCCAGATGCCCCAATGTGTGTGTTAGATGTCTTTTGCTCTAAACTCTAAAGGATTTTTGGGTATCAGAAAAAAGCCTGATCGAGGTTGGGGCGCTGCTTTGTGCTGCACTGTGACTGATTACAGTGTCAGAGGAGTATTAAATTGACCTGATCTTCATCTTCATATGTAGAGCTCCTTATTTCAGCCTTAAGCTCAGGATGACATGAGCAAGTACCACTATCTCAGCCATGCCTACTTCCAATTTGCATCAATAAATAAAACCTTTTAAATGATGACTGCAGAGTCTTTAAAACACAATTTATGTTTCAGTAAAACTTCATTTTATTGGTGGAAACTCAAAAAGCTGAAAATTTGCATCTTCAAAAAAGACTGTTTCTTGTCTTTGTTCTTATTTTTTAATAATTTGTATTGCATTGCACAACAGAGTATTCGGATCATTGCAGTTAAATGAAAAAATAAAACAATGTGGAGTTGTGTGAGTTTTATTCTGTTAATAAAGCGTGGATATTCTCTAATGTCAAAAAGTCATAGATTTGCAAGAAAAAATATAACTTTCCATGATTAAAGGCATACATTTACAGATATTCAAACTAAAATGTTATTTTATTATAAAACCAGATATTCGTGAGACAAATGCCAGAAGAGAAAATATCCAGATGTTGATCTACTTCAATCTTAGAAGACTTCTGGCATTTTTGTAGCAAACATCAGACTTTATATAGTTTACTAGTTTAAGATAAAAAAAAATCCAAATAATCCACAAAAAATTGATCTATGAAGCTTATTGTGACTGTTTGAACAAATTAAGCAAAATGTGCCTTTTTTTTTTTTTTACTATGTCATACTGCATTTTCTCACTATGTTTCACCTAACCAGTTGCCACTTCAGCATTTTCTTTTTGCGTCAGATAAAGTAAAATTTCACACACATCTAACCCTGATGCAGACATCCGTCTGCATTAGATTTTGCTCATTGTGCTTCATTTCTTATTTGTTTCTGTGGTATTTTGCAGATCACCAGAAGTTGGAGCGAGAGGCTCGGATCTGTCGCCTTTTGAAACACCCCAACATTGGTGAGCAACTCTTTCTGTTTTACTACTTCTAATACCAACATATGAAATACTTTTGAGCAACTTTTTTCTAAATTTAAATCTAATTCATAGTTGGGTTGCAACTAACAAATATTTTAGCAATTGATTAATCTGTCAGTTACTGTTACAATTAATTGGATAAAAATGGGTACACTATGCAGATTTTTCATTAAGCTAATTAAATCTATCTTTCTATACAATATTATTAATATATTAGATATTTGAAGTAAATAAATAATTAACTTTCTTTTTTAAATTAACAAAAATGTTTAAACATAGCACTCCTTTAGTGAATTTGAACTGGGTGAATGAAAAAAGATGCCACTTGGGGAGTTTTTGGTGAAACATATTGACAGATAAAGGTTTTCTGTACTGTTTGGGCTTAATTACTGCTCTGACTGTTGTTTTTCAGCAAATGGCCTTTTTTGAGTTTTCATACTCCAGTTAACAGTTAATCAATTACTAAATTAGTAATTTGAAATCTGATTCATTGTTTCATCCCTAATTTATATTGATAATTTTTATTCCCCTCAAAGTATTCACACAGTTTACTCAAAATGGAGAAATGTTGATTCTGATTTTTATTTTTTAAATGAAATATAACAGTGCAATACATCCTCCTGTTGCTTAAATGTATTATTTTAATTGCAGAATAAGGCTCTATTATTATGACTCCCTGTGGGTTTTATTCCCTCACACGCTCTCGCTGCTGTTTTTTACGTTCTTTTAATCTCTCACTTAAAATGCAGCAGATACTTTTTCAGAGGCAGTTAGAAAATGCATCGAATTAATCGTCACAGCAAAATAAATTTACAATGACTGTACTAAACGTTTATTCCTCAATTCTCTTACAGTTCGTCTTCACGACAGTATATCAGAGGAGGGTTTCCACTACCTCCTGTTTGACTTGTAAGTCATGCTTCCTCTCTCCCTCCTTTTTTTTTTTTTTTTACACATGCTTCATCATCTTCTTCCTCCTCTCCCTCGATTCCTTCACCCTCTGTGCATATATAGCATTGCATAACTCTCTCCTATATTTACCCCATCCCTGTCACCACCGCCACCCACACCCTCCGCATCCACTTCTCAGCAATTCCCTCTAGTTTCCATGGCAACGGTGTGGGAAGAGGGGCGGAGGGGAAATTTTAGGGGGAAACGGGGTGAGCCACAAATAAACCAAAAAGTGGTGATGAAATCCTTGTTTTTGGATTTCTTTGTTTTTCATATTTCTGTTGCTCTTTCCTGGAATGTTGTAAAAAGAAAACAAAAAAACAACAACATTGGAACGTCTTAACGTTGAATAAATGTGTTTTTGTTGATGCAGGGTGACCGGAGGTGAACTGTTTGAGGACATCGTAGCCAGAGAGTACTACAGCGAGGCGGACGCCAGGTAGGAGCGCGGCCTTCGTCCCTCTGCGTCCTCTTCTTCAAAACGTTCCCAGTCTGTTGTCGTCTTGTCTGTAGTTTTCTATGTACTTCTTTATTCCTCTCAATTTCCTCTCCTTGTCCTTTAGTTTCTGCTCCTTGTTGTTTTGTCTCACCCCTTCATAAATCATGTAGACGTGTTATTTTTCAATCTTTCTTTTCTTACAATTCTTGTTATTTTTTCTTGCTTATTTTTTGTCTTTTCAAAAGGCTGTTTTCCTTTTTTTCTTTCTTATTCTAACTCCTGCAGTTCCTTGCAAAAGTATCTGCACTCCATGACCACATTTTGGCAAATTTCAACCAAAAACTTCAGTGTATTTTATTGGAACAAAGTAGTGCATAATTTGAAGTGTAGGGAAACGAATACTCGGTTTTCAAAAGGTTTAACAAATGGAATCAGTGTGGCGTCTACTCGTACTCAGCTATCCTATGTTGATACTTTGTAGAAGCACAATTTGCTGCAAAAAGTTACATCTCTACAAGCTTTGCTGATCTAGAAAGAGTTTTCTTCCTATCAGATCAAATCATCACATCTGTCCCTGCTGAAGACTTACTACATAAAATCTTAATAAAATACATTAAAGTTTGTAGTTTTAATGCAATAAATAGAGAAAAATTTTCACTGGGGACGAATACTTTTGCCAGTCGCTGTAATTTTGCTGTCAGCCATCTTTTCTCTTTGCTCTTTTCTTTTCACCATTCTTCCCTTTTCCTTTGCTTTCTCCATTGCACTACTTGCCCTCACCTCTCACACCAACACATCCAACACATCACACACCTTTAAGACCCAACTTAGGTTTGACCAATCACTTTTCAGCATAAAAAAATGTCTGGTTTTACAGGTTCAACACTAAGTTAGTCTGTTGGAGATAAATATGGACTTTGTTATATAGCAAATTGCACTTCTAATTTATAGGCTATTAAAAATGACATATTTGTGATTTCCATCCAGAGGTCATTCCAGGGTTCTTGCTAAAACAGTAATTAGATGCTTTGAAAGCTGTGAACATCAGCATTTTCACCGTTTATTTACTAAAAAATAATTGGGACCACCATAAATGTATGTCTTAATTAGTTTTCTGCTGATGTTTTTAAACTATAATAAGCAGATTATTATTGGTCAAACTTCAAGACTTTCTTTTAAAGACTTGGTGAGATTTGCAGGTGCAGTTTGCTCAGGATGCACCTTGTGCTGTTCATCGTTCTTCTGCTTTGCTTCTGCTCAGATAGTAAAAAAGACAAAAACAATGTCAGCAAATCTAAAGTTTGAACTACGGTGACAGTTTCAGTTTCTTTTTCATTTGGTTTTATTCTTTTTCTCCCTTTTACCACCGACTGCGCTGTTTTATATCTAACTCCCACCGCCCCCTGCTGACTCATCGCCACACACATTTCACTTTAACAATCGACGGAAGAGGAAACGGAGTAGTGGGGGGGTGGACAGACAATAGGCTGAGAGAAGAGTGAGAGAGATACTTGAAACTGACAGTTGTGAGTGTGGGTGTCAGTCCATTCACTAACATTAAAAGCCAAGCAGAGTTGCCTGTCTTTTTAAGCTAAAATCACTACAGTATGTGACAGTAAATGGTCGATTTCAGCTCCAGTCTCCACTTTCAAGCTGCTTCGTTTGTAGCTTGTAATTATTCTCTGTAAGAACTGGTGATATTTCTGATCTAAAGAGCAGGATTTCTGGTTTTGACCTGGTGTAAAAAGACTTACTTGTTAACAGTCCTAAAGTACTGGTGCTTTTGATAACAGGTGTTTCTTTGCAGACTTGTGAGTGTCTGTTGCACATGCAGTTTAAGGCCAGTAGTCCACACATAGCAGGATATCTGTAAAAAATAGATTTTATGCATTATGGCCTTTCATCCTCACAAAAAAGTTATTTATTTAAAAAAACCTCCAAGCAAAATGGACATTTAAGAAAACTCAGTATTTGTATTTGTGTGTGTGCATTGGAAAATTGAGGTTGAAATGTGCATTATAGACTGCGACAGATAATGCGCTAATATATCCACGTACTTGCTTTGACTCAATTCCCAATCGATATTTTCTTGTGTTTAATGAACTTTATATTCTACTACACTATTTAAAAGTAGTTCAACATGTAAATGGCTCTCCTGGCATGTTTAATTCCCAACAGGAAGTTGTGGTTGTTTTGAAGCAACTTGATTGGCTGACACGTTTTAGCTTTGCGCTGCACTGCCCCCTGTGGGTTTGGCATGTTTAAAACAAGTCACAGGGATGTTTTAAGTGAAATGATCTGCCAGTGGATCTCATACTTTTTCATCCCTATTAAGGAATTATTGGCTTACCACATGCTCCTATATTTTGCTCAAAACTTACTTGAAAGTTAGTTTTGTCTTAATCCAAATGTATAAAAATATTTGCACTTAAAACTAGAACAAAAATACTTGGTAAGATTCAGTTTTTTTGCAGTGTGTGATTGGTTCCTCTTCTTCCTCTACATCTTATTTAACTGGTAAGGATTGTAGACCAAATGTTGCTAAAAAAGGAAAAAAAACCTAATCCCATCCAACAAATTACACTGTCTTAAATAGAACATGTCCTGGTAGCTTTTACTTCTTGGGTCTTTCTGAAATGCAATGAGAAAGTCTTTGGTTGATACACGAGAAAGGACAGCTGTCCCCAGTAAACAGTTGATATAAATTTACCAATCATTGAATCTAGACTCAATTAAGAAAAGTGTCATGATGATGAAGCTAAAATTGAATTAATTGCCGCTCAGCATCAACATGTTTAATCACATCTTATTTACATCCTCCTCATTATTGTGATTTGTCACAGCTTTTGCCGTGCTGGTCACTTTACTACCTCGTCTATTTGATATTAATCATTATATTAATGTGGACCCTCAGTTGTCAGTTATTCAATGACTGCCTGCTTGTATTAACTTGTTTTTAATCTAGTGAAACAACAAGCATTTTACAGAGAATATCTAATTTCTGTCAGTCTTTTCCACCCTTTTTATTGCTTCAGACACTCTAAGGCAGGGGTGTCCAAAGTGTGGCTCGGGGGCTATTTGTGGCCCTCGATGAGATTTTGTGCGGCCCTCGGCCACAGTACAAAAATGGCAGCTCTAAGTCGGAGGTTGATACAGTTAAAAAGGTCTTCACTGACTTTCAAAAAATATACAGGAAAGTCTTATAAATAAGGAATTTACAACACAAAGTACTCATTAAGTTAACTTTTATATTAACCAGTATCACAAATATTCAGCAATGTTTATTCAAGAGCAGATTTTGTTGCACCCTTTCAGAAAATCTTAGTAAACTCCAATAAAAAAGGAAAAGTTTTTAAGAATGGGCGACTCGTATTCTGTTCTTGTTGCTAAGAATAAACACAAAAACTTCAAAGAACATAGAAAAACCATCAACATTTAAGATCTTGTTTGTATTTTTGTTTTGTTTTGTTATTTACAGCTTGCCTTTCTATGGAAATCAGACTTGTTTATTAAACTATTATGTTATATTAGTTGTGCAGATAAAACTATAGCATTTAACTGTATTTTTCTATTATTATTATTATTATTATTATTATTATTATTATTATTATTATTATTATTATTATTATTAATAAAAACCTCTCTTTTGTGGCCATCGGTTGCTTTCAACTCGACAGTTTTGGCCCATGAGGTTAAAAGTTTGGACACCTTTGCTCTAAGGCTCACTAAAAATCATCCTCACTACTCCATACACTTTGTCACATTAGAGGCTCTCTTAAGTCCTAAACATTTATCTTACCCAAACATTTATCTTACCGAGGTAAATAATTTATTTATTTTTTCCTAAAATGACATCAGAAGGAGCTACTTCAGTCTTAGGATTCTTTAAGATTATTTGAATCAGCCATATTGTTGCAAAGACACAAAAGCTGCAACACAAAAGGAGAGCATTTCTGTACAACACTTATTGTAATATCCTGTAGAACAGGTTTGTATAATGTAAGTTGCGAAGTTACTTTAATTTACAGCCTGATATCCGTAGAAGTTTAAACAGAACTAAAGGAAAGCCAGCACTGCTTGACTTTTAGCTGTTAGCACAACAAGCATCAACAATTAAATCAGGGCAGATATGACCTGTTTTGTTTCCCGACTGAGTCGCTGATTAGCGCCCAGGATCGATTTAATCTCATTATTGTAGCTTCAAGAGTGAACAGTTATTTTATTGTTCAGCAGATGAGTATAGTTTTATTGGACGGGAACTGCTGGTGTGTTTCCAGGAGCGCCAACAGGTGGCCGAGAAGCCCATAAATCACTCACAGCAGAAAGGTCATGTCCAGCAGTGTTCAGTAATTTGTTCCCTTTATTGAAAGGAAACCCATTTTATATTGTAGAAAATAATACAACACAATTAAGCCTGAAATGTCAAATGTCAAGATTATTTAAAATCTTCTACAGCTTCGGAAAACCTTAAATAAATGTCTGGCCTTTGAAACATTTAATCTGGTGTGGCCCTTCAACGTCAACTAAAATGTGGAGGCCATCACTTGTCAAAGACTGGCTAGACTTGAGTGCAGATCCTATAAATAAATCAGGATTTACATTTCCTCGTAGTGTTGCCCACAGAATTTCCATCAGGGATGAACATAAGAAAAGGCAAATATACTCTCAGGTGAAACATAACAGAGCATTAATGGTGCACTCAAAAGCAAATAACAAATGTCTTGTCAAGATTCATGCAAAATATGCTGCATTTGAGTCAAGGTAGATCCAACTCCTGTTCATCATAGCTTATGTTTGAATGTTAGCATACCTGTCCCACCTGTCGAAGAGATTATTGTGGATTTTTATTAAAGGTAGGAATATGTCATACCACATCCGATTTCCTATTTTTATTGTTTTTTTTTTTTGCTTTCTTTTCTAAAAAAAGAAATTACAAACTGCAGTAAATATGATCAGAAAGTTGCTTTTATTTTAACCATTTCATCAATGAGTTTTACAACAAAGTATTAGGAACTTTTTGTTTAACTAAAATAATGTAGAAATAATATTAGCAGAATAAAGACGCAATCATTTGAGAAGAAAGTTGTTCTAACAAGGAAAAGAGCTTGAAGAATTAATTTGTTTTTATTCTTTGTGTTGGAGTTCTCATAAATTTGTTACTTCATTGCCCAACTATTATGACTTTATTCTGGTAAGATTCTATTGTTGTATTACTTTGAGTTTATTGTCATGCAACTTTATTATTGTATTAGTATGGCTGTGTTCTTGCAACATGATGAGTTTATTTCCATTTTTAAAAAGAATCTTAGCCTGGCCCTAATATTCTGTCAAACCTTAATTCAAAGTCCAAATAGATAAATACTCGTCAAACAAGATGGCAGCCTTGGGCATGCTGACATCACTCTGAACTATGGAAACCCAAGGAGTTCATTTGTGGAAAAAAGACAAAATTTTCCATAAATTAAATCTTCCAAAACCAACAATTTGAATTACTGATGAAATGGATTCATAACCCAGCCCCAGTTTTAAGCCATCCAAACCCAAACCAATATCTGAACGGTGATCATTTTCCTTCCTGAATATCTTTTCCTCCTTCATCTGAATGTCACTCATTCAGGCCAGTATCAAACACACACTCACACATACACACACCGTCACCCTGGCTCCCTTGGAGACTAGCAAGAAGTGGGACTTTAATTAGCCATGATAATTAGTCTCACTCTCACTCAGACCACAAACTGTGCAGAATCACACCTTGTTGCCCCCAGTCAGAATCTATCAGAGTTCATTTTTAGGAACGCTTGATCAGATCAAGGCCACAATGACTAAATTTGTGAGTAAATTACACCAAAGTACGAAACAAGCAATCTTTCCTAACCAGGGGTTATACAGGCTGAACAGTAAATCTAATACACACCAGTATTAGTTTATTTTTAAAATAGTTTTACCCCAGAAATGGCATTACTCATACAAAAACTGAACAACAGACAGCGCACCTTGGACTGTTCCCCAGTTCTGTTCTGAAGCGTTTATAGCAGAACATGTGGTAAAATAGGACATTTTTAAATGATTATGCCCAATTACAAAACACTCCCAAGCTGCTCAAAAAAGAGACACTTTTTGGATGTAAAGGTCCAGAAAGCAGAACCTCAACATGTAGTTGCTGCACCTTAGTGGCCCATAGCGCGTTGAGGAGTTATGAACAAATCTGATGCAGAATAAGCACAATCCTCGCTCACTCAGAGAATCCTGCAGATTTCTGATCGCTTCAGTTTGAGAGATGTTCCCTGATTTCAAAACTTTAGCTCCTGCTTGTAATTCCAGTCTCAGTTTAGCTGCAGTGTGGATTCAGCCTCCAGATCGATATCAAAACCCTGAGAAGTTTGATTACGCGCAAGTGGTTGAACAATCCTTGCTCATGTTCATAATACATAATGTATTCATCTGCTTGATGTGTGATTGTGAATTCTCTGTTCAGCTTGTTGAACATTAATTAAGCCGAATAACATTGAAATGGACTTGAATATGTCATTATGATAATTTTAAGAAATGACAGGAGAAAAATAGATTATCGTTTTTGTTTTCGGTCAAAATTACAGGAAACAAAAAAGTCTAGTGCAATCTCTGCGTGAGACATATCTTTTTTTTTATTCTTATTTTTTACAGCCATGCATAGTGTCAACATCTGACAAAATTAAGCTTAGCATGGCCTGGTTGGCTCACTTCCACCCAGTAAATGGAAACGCACCTAATTTGCATTGTCTTTTTTGCAACATTTTAAAAATTTGCATCACAATTGGATGGAAATATTTCACTACTTATAAAAGCTCCCAACGTTGCATCAGATTACAGTACAATTGATTTGTATGTCTAAAATATCTAAAAATGTCATGAAAATATTATCACCAACTGTAAAACAAGCAGTAAACATTACATTTTGTCAAATGTGAAGTATTTTTACGCCCTGCACATTTGGCTTTATGTTTATTTTTCAAACATTTATCAGTTTGCCTTCCTGCAGAGAACTGATGTTACTTTTTTTAGCCAGCGTGGGTCTGGATGCACTTTCGACCAGTCTCGATAGACAGGGAGGTTCTTTAAAAGAACATAATGTTTTTCGATAGTAATACATTAGAGGGTTGCACCAACAGGTAAACAGAAGAAAAACATGGAGGCGTTCTTCAGTTTCTAAATGCCATGCTCAGTGGGATGCTGTCAACTTGTACCTCACACCTTTGCATTGCTTTATTCAGTAAGGTTTCCAATCGCTTTTTGTTTTAATCAAAGACAAAAATCCAACAAACAAAGACCAGAAATCTGAACAAGGTGAAGTTGTCTTTTGATTTTCGCCTATTTTAAGTTAAACGCTGCCAAAAATTAATCATTAATCTTCTTATGTCCTGAATTTTGAAGCTACTGATAGACTCTAAAAATCAATGGTAATAAATTAAGCATTTTGGAGTTTGTACTGACAGCATTTGGTTAAATTTATAACCAGCTAAAATTAAGTCTAAAATAAAATGCATTAAAATGATTGCATTTCAAAATTCAGCCAGTACATATTCAGCACCAGTCGATTTTGTGTTGACTGTAAAAGCTCCAGTGACAAAACGACTAAAAAACTAACATTTTGGGGTTAGTCGAAAAAGAATAAAAAAATGTGAATTCACGGCACACTTTTTGAATCGATGAGAACGGTATTCATCAAAGCAGTGTCCTTGGATCAGATTTTTACCTAAACTTGCCCTTCAGGCTCTAGATTGCTACATAAAATGTGTTTTAAGGCTTTGGAGTTTTTTTTTGTGTTTTTTTTTAATAAACTAGACAATGATTTCTATTAGAAACAGAAGATTTAACTCAGATATCTAATTTATTACTCTTACGTCCAACTTATTCACAAATTAAAGTAAAAGTTTCTACAATTTCATACCTGGATATTAATAATTTTCTCAGTGAGAAGAAAGTCTTAGGCATGTATTGTTGCCACATGTAATATTTGTGTTTTTGTGTGTGGTTTCGCAAACGATGCATATGCATCTATCTCTCTGATTCTCTCTCTCAGTCCTCCCACTCACAGAGTCGGTGTGGGTGTGGATCCTACAGGCGGCCCGTCTCCCTGCGCCTGCCATTAATCACATATTCTGTGCATTATCATCACAATGATTCTGCTGCATACACAAAATATTTCAAAATGAAATCATCGTTGTGAAGAAGTTTCATGTTTGTCTTTGCCTTGCACAAGTACACAGTGCTGTTTTTCCGTTCAGCGATAGAAAAATAACCGCCTGTCCTCTATGATTCACTGTCCGTTCCATTTCTTTTATTTAGTATCTCTTTCTGTTCAATGCGAAAAGGTGATTATTTTTTCTCTCACAAGCTGTCATCTCTGTTCTGCACTTTTCCCGTGGCAGCGTTATTGTGATTTCTGTCTGGCGGGTTGCTCTACTGTGGCTGTTCTTGTCTCATCATGTTAAAAAAAAAAAAAGCAAAACGAAACATTTTTGCCTCCTCCACCTACACCTACTTGCCTACCATTTTCATTCCTCTCTGTCTGCTTCACATCCTTTTCTTTTCCTCCGCCTGTCTCATGATTTCCTCTGACATCCACTGTCACTCCTCTAATCTGACCTGCCCTTTTTCTCCCCTGTAATGTGGGCTTTTTGGCCCCATCTGTCACTCTGCTCATCTGGCATCCTCGTCCCTTTCCTGTGCATCCCTGTGGCTCATCTGTCCTCCTCTCCCCGCTGTCCCTCCTCTCTCTGTTTTGTCTTCACAGTCACTGTATCCATCAGATTCTAGAAAGTGTCCATCACATTCACCAACATGACATAGTGCACAGGGACCTGAAGGTTAGTATGTGTAGAGGAGCATCTGCATCCCACCCCTCAACCCTCCCCCTCCCCAAACTTTGCTTGCTTCCTTTCCCTTCTCCCCTCTTTTCCTCCTTCCTCCTCTTCGCCTGTTTGTCTATACCTCTTCGTCTCTAGTCTGACGTCCGCCTGTCTGGCTCGTGTCTTGTTGTGATGGATGTTTTCTTTTTGCTTAATGTTAATGAATTTGAGTTATATATTTGCTTTATTTTTCTAATTGGAAGAATCTGGCCCACCTCCCCCACTTTTTCCAGTTTCATCTGCCCTCCCAGTTGCTCTCCTCACAACCATCCCACAATCGGCCACAAAGCCAAAGCTCCTATTGCACTGGCTGGAAGTACACTCATTATAAAATGAAGGAGCATGCTCACACACTGTCACATCCTTGATAATGTTCAGCATGCATTGCATCTAGGGATGCACCCATCCACTTGTTTCACTTCCGACACCAATACAGACATCTGGGGTTTAGTATCGGTTGATACCAATCCGATACAGAAAAATAGAGCTGAATTGACTTTTTTTAAACGCAAACATAAAGGTACTAAATTCCGAAATTTATTTGATAACTGCACCAGTACAGCACATTTAAATACACCAATAGGTTCATAAGCTTGGTGAAACATGTAAAACCTAACTTTAATTTGTATATCAGTCAATGTAAAATAAATAACAAGAAACTTAAACTTAATAATACTTTGACTACTTTGGCCAAACAGTAAAAATAAACTGCAAGAAATCTTCTTTCAAATGGTTCAGACATGCAATTAGAAATTCTAAATATAATGTAAATTAAATAATAAATCATAGAATTAAACTAAATAGATCTGCTTTTATACTCGATGTATAACTTTTTTTAATATAAAGACCGATAAAGATATTAATATCGCATTTGTGCAGCTCTAATTATATCTTGAGCTGGACTATATCGCTGAAAAATGTATCACGATAAAACCATTTTATGTCGGTCAATATTGATAACTTTTGATTCGTTTATATATCTGAAATATTACCAAACTGGTGGTGTGACCTTGCCTGTTTTATCTGCAATTTTCACTCCATGCCATTGTTAATTTTTAAGGAGTTATGAGGTGAAACCTTGAGCTGCTGCTGCGCAAGTTGCTCAAGAAGTTGTTGCTTGGTAACCAAAGAGTTCTGGACAACCTGTGCGGTTCTGGATGGGAGTTCGGTGAAATTATTGAATATTCTATCAGACGTATTACGTATTGATGTTGGTCATGTGTCTACTGCGATATGTATTGGTATTGATTTATTGTGCAGCCCTAATTTGTATAATGCAGAAATTTCTAGATAGGGTAATCAGTGGATTTTTAAAATAATGTTCTTGCTTACTGTATGTTGGTGCATGAGCATGTCAGCTTGGAGGCATTAATGGAGCCACAAAGAGAAGAACAACAGTTCACTCACTAATGGGTGTGATCATTAGCAGAATGTATGACAAAAATGGCTACAGTAATAATCAGGACTAAGTTTCAAGCATGTCCATTAGTGGCATTCTGTGAGATGGTGAGTGCAAAAAAGAAAAACAAAACAAAACAGCTTTGCTCACCTGTTTGTCAAAGATGTACAAAAACATGCATTTTTATTCAATTTTTTGCTGTAAGCATATGAAGACATTAAGAATGATTACTCAAACTTTGTAATATGTAAAGTCAAAGCAAAATGCCTGTTTTGTTGTACTTTTCTCAGTTTGATCTGTTTTATCCTGAACCTCAGTGAAGAACGAGAGCAGATTATTATTGCAATGGCGTCTTCTCTACAAAAACACATACAAAATACAAACAAGTTCTGATTGTATTGTGATCACATTTCTTCTTGTGATCACCCAGTACCCAGACACACTTGGTATATGTTACCTTCCCAGTATTTATTCATTGGGAGACTGTTAGAGATGAGACAGTGCTCTTAATTTATAGCCCTGAACTTTGCACTAAGGTCAATGCTTCTTTTTCCTCCACCATCTCTTTGTGTTTCAGATTGTGTGTCTCCCACCCCAAATAGACTTTTAGTGTAATTTGTTACATTAACTAGTTTAGATGTTTCATAAACAAATAGATATTTGATTTACATGTTTTGTGCACCTGAAAATTGCACAGAAATGATTTTCTTCTGTACTGGTTGTTCTTCATCAAATCTCTGCCACCATTAAGTCATTTCCCTTTCAAATGAATACCCTGTAATTGCAATCAAAGCAAATTTAGTATAGTTTTAAAAACTGGGAAGAAAGTTATATCAACAAATGTCAAAGAGATTCCATGCAATCACTTTCCTCAGTATATTAGTTTGATGTGTGGCTAAGCTGGAAGGGGAAAAATGGATAAAAAATATGATAAAAGAATTGATGGTCCTTTAAAAGTGGAAATAATTCCCAAATAAGAGCTCTCTCTCACCATTACTTTTTTTCTTATTTGATATTCATTTTGTAGCTGTGTTTTTAAATTCAAAGATAACTAGATTCTTCACCGTTTGCACATTTCTTTTCAAATCAACAATATTTTGATTATTAAGTAGAATTTTAAAAAAACTTTTACTTTCTGCCCATGATAGGTCTTTATATTAAGAAAACAAAAGTTTTCAGTAAAGTACAGAATTAATTAGTGGCCTCCAATATACCAAAACACAGCAAAGTTGGTAGTTTAGTAAGAG
Source organism: Brachyrhaphis roseni (assembly GCA_903066815.1). Taxonomy (NCBI): domain Eukaryota; kingdom Metazoa; phylum Chordata; class Actinopteri; order Cyprinodontiformes; family Poeciliidae; genus Brachyrhaphis; species Brachyrhaphis roseni. The sequence goes on from CAEFZY010048687.1 coordinate 64,033, forward strand.
AATTTATTGTTCTGGAATAAAATTTTACTGCAGACATTCATGAGGAAAAGAACATGCATGCTCTACCTCTTCTTCCTTTAAATTAAAAAACATCTCAAATTATTTCTAATCTAACCTCAGTAGTACAAAACCACAAGCCACAGATTGCACCATTTGATAATTTATTTAAAAAGTTAAAACAAAAGCTTGTTTGCAAAAGTAGGTATATCCAAGATGCCACAAAATGTGTAAAATTAAAGCTGCACAATAAATCAGTAATATTGCCCATAGTGTGATCAGTCTAGGCAATAATAATATCACAAAGGAGCGTTTGAAATCCAATAATTGCATGTGGTAATATGCAAAGTGCAATAAATTAATGGTTTGCATGCCAATAATGTACACACAGCCTGTTGGAAATCCCAACACCTGACTCTAAAGGTCACAGAAATGCAAATGAGAGGAAGAGAAATGATTTATCACAAATGCTCTTGATATAGTGAAGTCCTAGAATTTAACGAGAAAGTAGTTGCACTTTTATATTTTACTGTGACTGTATACCCAGTGGAACCAAGGGTTTTCTACTATGTTGAAATGGTTTTTTTTCCTAAAAATTTAACATTTTTATGCTTGTTGTGTTACTAGTTTGTTCCCTTCAGCTTGCAACTTATCATTGTTTTGCTATTTTGTCAGATCCTGAAGGAGCAAACTAAAACTAATCCTCGAACTTTTATAGACATAACATGTACATGCGTTTTTTTTGTTATGAATAGACATTAAATCAGATATTTTAACCCACTAAATCCTTTAAAATAAGTTCAGTGCACAGGAGGCACTCATGCATGATGAAGCTTTTATCAAACACAGACACACACCAGTCCAGATATAAATGCTTGTACTTTATATAAGTGTGTGTCACTGCAGCTCTACTCATCCATCGTCTGATAATATTCATACTTTTATACCTTGTTGTTTCCTCTCAGTGTCGTCTTCCCGTTAATCTTAGCCACCTCTTCCATCACGGCAGATATATTATCTAGTCTCACACTTCCACTGCCTCCTAGTTTCTTTCTCACTGTTTTTAGTCTCTGATGACTTCCCAACATCACATTTATTTCAGTCTTATCAGCCCGTTCTCAAACAGACACAATTTTCAAATGTTAATTGCGTAATGACAACCCTTTGTTTACCTTCTTCATCAGTGTTTTCCTTGGCCCCCCTGTGGCCAGCCATGTTCTCATATCTCATCTCCACCGAGGCTTGCTGGGTAAAAGACGGATGGTGGAAGGGCACCTAGAGTCAGATGAAATTTCTAATATTTTTTGGATGAGGGTTGTTGAAAAATATATCAAACTGAAAGTAATTACCAACATCAGCTGGTTCTTGCATATTAGATTGACATAAAGGAGTCTTCTGTTGCAGAAAATCCACAGCTGTACCATTCTACCACAAAATTTACCCAAAAAAGTCCACTCTAAAATGAATCCTTTATATGTTGGTTTTATGCTATGGCTTTAAGGCTAACTCAGCAGCAACAAATTTAGCTTCATTTTCTAATCATTTTTGCTTGTTTTGGGTCCATCAAAGCCAGCGAATGGTACAAATGTAGCACTCTGGCGACAGAAGAGTCTTTTCAACTCTTATTCTACCCCTAAAATCTCCCCCACCACCCACCTACCCTTTCTTTTCTGCACCCCATGGCCTGTGCACGGGTTTGCAGCGCTGCTAAGACTAACATGCGCCCCCCCCTTCCCTTGGTGTTTGCATGCAGTCATTGCATCCAGCAGATCCTGGAGGCGGTGCTTCACTGCCATCAAATGGGCGTGGTGCACCGGGACCTAAAGGTGAGTGATGGGAATTGCTTTGCTGCCCACATAAAGTTATATATTAGTTATATTTTTTGTGTCTTTGGGGTTTGTGGTTGAGCTGTTTCTGTAGTTTGTGGATTTCTGTTTTGTTGGTAAGACGTTGTAGTTGTTGCTTGCAAAGTCTGAAGAGTTATAGAGGGCTGTGGATCATCTCATTGCTCAGATTACAGTTCAGACTGAACATAATACCTGGTTTTTAAATTAGAAAGTCATGCAGATTCAGGGCAAAATGTTCCCTGAGTTTTCTCCAGCTTTATCCAGCTATACTAAACTTGCAGCTACCTTCTTGTATAAACATAACTTTTAGTGTGTAGAGTTCAAGCATGCAACAGTGTCAAGCATGCAATGCAGGTCATGCAGGCTGACCAATGCTTCTGCTATGTAACCTTTTTGTAGCAGGATTTCTGTCACAGCTGCTCCACATAATATCAGCTGAGAGAGTACCTCATCTCAGGTTCTTTTACTTGACAGCGAGAAGTAATATCTATTCCTTTATCAGGTATTCTGTGGTTTGTATTGACATTACACCCATAAAAACAATTTTCTTGTAAAATAGTAATTATTAACTTGCGATTAGTTTATGTTTACTGGTTGCAAGAAGAACTGTCTGTAAATTTAGAGGTGATTTTGTCAGGAATAATTTGTCAGATTGTCCACACAGCCCTCAGTGCTCTCAAGAGATTTTTTATTTATTTTTTGCTGAGATGCTTTTACTACTTCTCTAAACATGTCAAATATGATCTGTGTTGATAAACAAATAGAAATCAACCTGTTTTCCAGTTTTGCATTTTGCTGCTTGTGTTGTACCTGCTGGTGTTTCTGTATGTTCTTCCTGTCTATATGTTGCATCTTGTTTTGCATGATGCACTTTGTCAAGTAGACCTTTATGCAAATGTCAGTCCTGGCATTCCAGCAAAGGCTGCTGTGTTTATCGGAACTGTTGTGGGCAAAGGCTTTATTTAGCTTACGCACCTATCTTGTTTCACAGCCACTCACCAGAGAGTGTTTCTCGCAATAGGTCATAGTGTGATGACTGAGGACAGCCCGACTGACATGATCCCTCGAATTAGCAATAGACATGACAACAAAGTCAAGTTGTGACTTTGTGCCAACAAAAACAATCTCAATGCACACACTGTACAGAAGATGATGTAATGTGCAGTGCAAAGTTTTTCCAACTCCCTTGAGCTTCATACTTTTTATGTGCATTCACATCAGCCCTGTTTAGTCCACTTTATTCAAACTCTAGTTCATTTACCTAGAAAGTATGGTTCGTTTGGGAATGTGTGAATGCAGAAGTGAACTTAAAAAAAAAGCCTACAAACCAATGGTTGGTTCAGTGGAAGTGAACATAGGCATGGTTCGAATACATAAATGAAATCTAAACGGACCGGAGATTATTTCAATAAGCAGGAAGCGAACTATAGCACATGGCATTCTGGGTAATACAACCAAAACAAACGTGAAAGTCTAGCGCTAGCGGGAGAAATGGCTCTTTGTCTTTTACCAAAGACAAAAAAGAAATTCTACAACTGCTAAAATCTGACTTCTTTCCATTTTTGTTTATATTTTGTGAAGAAGGAAGTTGTGCTCATGTCTTCTTCTGAGGTTTTCATGTTGTTTCCTTCTGTGGTTCTTGGTGCAGCGCCACCACAGGCGACGAGGGGAGCAGATTTTCAGTTAGTTTGGATTTTTTGACGCAGTGCAGTGTGAAAGCGAACCGCACCAGCTGAAAATCTAACAAATGATGCACTTTTTGCCCCCACTTGGACCGAGTCTATTGGTGCAAGTGTTAGTTAGTTATACCCTTAGTGTATAACTAAGGGGGTTATACACTAAGGGTGTGATAACCCCTTTAGTGTATTTTCTTTGGTGTATTATGTGATGGAACCAACCACAACCTGGAATAAAAGTGACACAGGGCTTTTAAGGTTTTTGACAGATTTGTATTTAGCCCCCTTCGCTCTGATACCACTAAGTAAAATCAAGTGCAAACAGTTGCAGTCCGTATAAACACAGCTGTCTTTGAAGGTTTGTTAGGGAAGATTAGTGAACAAACAACATCAAGAAACACAATAGACCAATCAGGGAGAAAGCTGTGGAGACAATATGTCAAGTTCAAAACATAAAAAAAAAACACCCATCAATCCAGCATCAGAACTGCAAACGTAGCAATGTAGCGCTCCCTAGAAAAGTGGTAAGAAGAAAGAGACGTGGGGTCATCTGTGGCTCTAACCACAGTGTGTGGGAGAAATGTTTTGGTCAGATGGAGTCAATGGGGGTGAATACAAATACAGAATCATTCTGAAAAAATAAACAACAAAGCAAAAACAAAAAAAAAAAACCCAAACCCTGAGCAAAGTTTAACCTTGAGCTCTAGCTGTACCATATAGTATGGTACAGCTAGAGTATACTGTGGCCCAGTCAAAGTCCAGACATAAGCAGTTAAAAGTGAAAAAAATTGCACAGTTGGTTAAGACATAACTCTCAACATGCTTGCAGCTCAAATTGCTAAAAAGTTAGTTCTGCAAAGTATTGGGACAATGGAGCTTAATACAGATGTCAGCCAGGTTGTTCCAGTTTTTATTTGTCAGTATAAACTATGCATCGTTGGTCTGTCACATAAAATATAATGAAATACATTTAAATTTGTGGGTTTAACATGAAAGAGTGTTAAAATGTTCAAAGAGTGTAAATACTTTGACAGTAAACTGTATTTTGACATTAAAACTCAGAGTTTTAAAATGCAGCTGCTTAAAACATGTTTTGTATTCTACTAAATCAAAGTTGACTGATGTAGTTGAACTTCAGGTTCCTGCTCTGCAAATTCCTTAAAAATAGGCAGGTTCCCAACGTATGCATACATACCTGCCACTCTCCCACCTCGGTACCAGATCCTTAGCTGGTAAATAAATAGAAAAGGAAGTGCGAAAATCTGAGTCTGGGAAGTTCTCCAAATCAAACACCCACTCATGACCTGCTCTCCAATGCAGCTTTCCCATCATCTGTCGGTAACCGTCCCTCTCTGCCCTCCTCATCCAAAACCAGCTGCTAATCTTCTCTGCGCTTAGTCTGCCAAAAAGTAGCAGGAGAAAAGGCGGTGCTCTTGTGTCAAGCAGCGCTGATGTTTGTTACTTAGTGTTTGAATGTGAGCTCACCTTTTTGATGGAAGCCGCTGCTTCCTCACGAATTTCACCCACATTCATTGTCAAAGATTATACTGCGCTGGCACCTTCTAAGCTCCCTGGTTTACAAAACACAATGAGAACCTAACCAAGTGCAAGGAGAATATTGTGACATGATGTAGGCCCAAAATGGAAGCATTACCAATTTTTTTTTTCCTTCTTGGCTTATGATGCACGACTCTAACTACATGTGTTTTGAGGACAGGCGAGTCGTCTGATTTGAGGACAGAAAACAATGAAAGGATGCAGCCAGATGCTGCTGCATTGCAGGGGAAGTGGTGACAGAAATCCAACCTAAATATAATGTCCTAATTCTTTCATTTCAAAAAGTTTGGACACATGTTACTCTTCACTGATCTATATTAGGAAACAGCTGCATTAGCTAAAGGATGTAAAAAAAAAATAAAAAATTAAAGCTTCACTGACACCAAGAAGTCTTTTTTTCCTATGTTAACTTTGAAGTTAAGTGTTTGGGTGGGCGTCCAACTCCCCAGGTATCGACTGAAATAATTGAGTCTACCTATGCAGATTAAAGGGTAACTTTGATAACCAATCTGATAATAATATGTAAGTAATCATGTTAGCAATCCTGGTGATTATCCAGCATCAAGATTATTGGAAAAAATGATAGCCCCGGATCATATTTTGTGTTAATATTTCCCACAGGAGGGCTTTATGTAGTAGTCAGAGCTGCCTTTTACCTTTACAGAGGCAATGATTAAGTGAGACTTAGAAGAAGAAAGTGAGAAACAGCAGAGACCAGTGGGGATAGATGCCCATTATTAGAGCTCTCCTTTGACAGAGAATAATGAGGCTAGCTGCATTATCTAGGCCACAGAGATGAAGCCTATAGAGCCTCATTGTATGAGGCCAGGAAATAAAAGTGCTGCAGACTTATCAGGTTTAACTGCTGTAATGTAGACCAACTTCTGCCATAAATCTGTTATCTGTCATTGCATGAATAAAAACATAAAACATGTGCCTTGCAAATGTTTGTCTTGACTGAAAGCAGCCTTCATGAACCCATTTGCAAACTTTTTTGCATGTCTGCTTTTAGCTTTTACTCCATGAGGATTGTCCTTTTCTTGTCCTATAAGTTCTTTGATAACTTTTTGCCGTCTTCTTCTTCTCTTCAGCCAGAGAACCTGCTCCTCGCAAGCAAGTGTAAGAACGCTGCAGTGAAGCTTGCCGACTTTGGCCTGGCCATCGAGGTGCAGGGGGATCAGCAAGCCTGGTTTGGTAGGTATCCCAGAAACAACAGCAGTAAATCTGGGCTACATTTTATCCAACTGACTACTCTGTCATTGTGTTTTGTTCCCCATATGGAGGCAACTTACACATTTTATGAACTAAACACATTAAAGACTACAGCTTGGATAACAAAATTTTTGTTGCATTTTTTTCTGTCTTCCTAAATTTGTGTTCTGTATAAAGTTGTGATTATAATATTGACTTTTGTAGAGAAGGAAGTTACGGGTTTAGGTTTTAGTTTTTAGTTTTTGTGTAGCCAACCATTTCTTGCCAGTCGAACTAGTACTTTTTCATCAATACTTAGAAATTATTTGCTTAAAACAAGCTAATATTTCTTGTTGAAAAGTTACTTGTAAGTTACTTTTGTCCTATTTTAAGTGTACTAAGAGGTTTGCACTAGAAACTAGACCAAGAATACTTAGTAGGATTTTGCGTTTTTGCAGTGAAATTGACTGAAGGTGTTGGTATTTGTTAGACAAATAGGTCACACTGTATGACTGAGAATTTCCAGCAGTCCAAGGCTAAAATACTGACTGTTTTGTTGGTTTCTCTGCACAATCTGTTGCCTTGCTAATCAATAGTGGATGTTTTTTTTTTTGCTGCAGGGTTTGCAGGAACACCAGGATACCTGTCCCCTGAGGTATTGAGGAAGGAGGCATATGGCAAACCTGTGGACATCTGGGCCTGCGGTGAGTTGTAAAGAAACACACTCGTATAAACACAACATCCATATGGTATTTCCTAAGTGTTCACACACAAAACAGCAGAAGGTTGAGTTGATGTGTTTTTTTTTTTTTTTTGTTTCGTCGGTGTGTATGTTTTCTTGTGTGTGTTTGTGACTCAGGGGTGATTCTCTACATCCTGCTGGTGGGTTACCCTCCTTTCTGGGATGAGGACCAGCACAAGCTGTACCAGCAGATCAAGGCTGGGGCTTATGATGTGAGTCTCCGCTCTTTTCCCTTCTCCTCCTTCCATCGCGATGCCCTCCCTGCTGTTCCCGCGGCCCCGTTCCCTTTTGGCTGCTCTTACGTAACCGAGTCGCCTCATTCATATTTCAGGGGGTGCAAGAGTGCAGGTTTCGCCATGGATCGCAGTGAACTTCATGCCAAATAAAGAGAGAGAAACTGACTGACTCTCTGGCAGTGATTCTGTCCTCATGGGACACAGACCTTAGTGTTTATGCCTAAACACAACAGGACCTGATGGGCTGAAGGTTTCTGAACAAATTGCTGGAGGCTCTGCTTGGACTGGCCTTTTAGTTTTAATAAACAATCCGACCAAAGGGAGCCATTGTGGCTTATATGTAAAAATCATATTAATGTGTTTCTAAAACATTAATAAAGTTGGTAAAAGTAGTCCTCAACATTTGTCAATATGTGCATTGATAATTTGTTCTGGGAAGAATTTTTCACTGCATTTTATTAATGCCTTTAAGTTTGAAATTTTCCCAACCTTTTGCACTTTTGATTAATTTTTTTCCTGTATTTTTTTTAAATTTATTTTCTTTATTGGAGTATGAAAATCTAGCAAGCTTCTCAAAATGTGTCCTGAGCAGCCATGTTGGGTAGATGAGTACGGTCCTTGCAAAAGCACAGGGGCGGGAACAGTGAGCAGTGTGCATGAATTAATTGAAGCATTCAATCAAATACAGTCTGGCTCTTTAGAGAGCTTCACTCCTGCAGACAGAGAATGATATCTTCTTTTGAACATTTAATCATGGAAGGCTATTTTAGGGATGTTCTGCACTATATTTATCTTATAGAGACCAAAAATGTGAAATTGATGTATTTAAAGTTACTCTAATATAGGATGTTTTATCAGATGTAAAAATATTATGTAAAATGCAAATCTGAAATCGTGCTGCTTGTTTTAGCAAATATTTAAAAATCTTTGTTCTTTATCTTTAAAGACTTCTGATGTAATAAGACTTTTTAGAGGCGAGGAGTGAGATGTTGGACATATGGTTATGTACAGTAATCTTAGTAGTAAGTGTTAATAAATTAACACTAAATGCAATTTATTATACTTTAGATCAGGTACATCAGAAGACGAAAGTACAGCTGACAATGACAATGCTATATAAAAGGGTTGAGATAAGATGTTTCAGAGAACATTATTAACATAACATAACTTAAAATGCCTTTTTAGTAAAATCTTTAAAACTTTCTCTGTTGTAAGCTAATTATGTAGAAGATCACTGTGCAGTGTGTTTTTATTCACATTGCAATAGAAGCAAACATCTGTATTAAAAAACATAATATATTTAATTTACAGTGGTTGTTTTAGACATAATTTCTATTTTAACTCTACATTTGTAACATCATGTCTGACTGATTGTTAACCCTGAACTGCAATGCCCAGAGTTTTAATCTGAAATCGTAAATACTTACTTTATTAATTGATTTGTAACCTGGAATGGTTTAAATCTGGATTTATAAATACTAGCTGGGAATATTTAACAAGTAAAAATATCAAGTAATCTGTAGTCTTTGTTTATACCCACAGTTTAGATCTGGATTTATAAATAAGTCATAAAACCTGTGTTTATAAACTAGGTTTAAAATAACATTTATAAATTGAGCTAAAAATATCAGCTGTCAATGTAAATCTATGCAGTGCACTGAGCTACATTTGCTACATGACAGGTGGTATTAAAGCAAGCAGCCAAAGGCCTGGAGACTGCACTTGTGTTATTGCAAAACTAATCTGACTTTTAATATTGTTGAAGCTAGGTATGTCTATATGTCTGCTTTTTTTAGGTCGTAAATCAAAATGAAACATTGTTTTGTGGTTTGGTTCATACAACCCCAGTGAAATCAGTTCTTTGTCTCACAATAAGAACTGGTGCTAAGATAACACCAGTAAAAAAACTCGTCACTATGAGCTGCTAAGTAGTTCTAAGTTGAGTTTCATGTTAGATTTATATGCGTTTGGACATCCGTTGTGCTGCTATATTGCATTTTCTTGTATTTCACAAATGTCCGAAGTTATACCTTTAAAAACTGTGCAGATAAGTTTGACTCTATTCAAACATGAGCAACAACCAACATTTTTGTTGTTGGATTGTCAACTAATTTAGGGATATATCGTTGTGTTTTCTAGTTTCCATCCCCAGAGTGGGATACAGTCACCCCAGAGGCGAAAAACCTGATCAACCAGATGCTTACAATCAACCCAGCCAAGAGGATCACTGCTCAGGAGGCTCTTAAGCACCCATGGGTCTGCGTAAGTGGTCCTGTCTAAATTCAAGCATACAGATGACAACACTGAATGTTTTCGTGTTCTTTGTTTATCATGTCCTCTGCTTTTCTTTCTCTTCCCAGCAACGATCCACAGTGGCATCTATGATGCACAGACAGGAGACTGTGGAGTGCCTGAAGAAATTCAATGCCAGGAGGAAACTCAAGGTTTGTTTGCCTGCTTTCAGTCTCCAACATCTTGCTCCTCTCCTCTAAAAAGCTCTCGCTGTGCCGTTACCTAGCAACCCCAGAATTACCCAGCACATCGCCTAGCAACCCAAGTGGAGCTCCAGCACGTTTGGTCAACTGGTTTTACAATGGCTGCTGGAGAAGACAAGTGTTTTGTCGTTGACTTACCTTCCGGAAACCACTTGCTGCAATTGATTTGGTTGTGCAGGAGGCTCCACTTCTGCTTTTCAAAGATATATGGATGTACATTTGTGCATCTGTTTGCAGCCATTTTTACGTGAGAGTGTAAACTTTGAGTTGGGGGTTGTGGCCAGCAGCAGCTTATTTAGATTTGAAGTGACAAGAGATTATTATTATTATTCCTAGATATCACAATCTAAGAATAATTTTGTGCAAAACATATGTGCAAGTTATGACCTAACTTGTAATAACCTGTTCAAAGAAGGTTATGGCCACCTTGAGATAGACTTTATAGTTAAAATGAGGCAAAAAGAGCAAAGTTATGCTGCATCCAAAACTTTTCCTTCCATGCTGATTTATTGCTGACTTTTTGTGTGGATATAACAGCTTAGCCGTTGGAGCATGACACTGTTACCCCGCTGCTTTTGGCCTCTCTTGGCACGGCTCAAATACCAGCTCATAGGAAGCTGGAAACAGAAGAGCAGGTGGCTGCAGGCAAATGTTGCACCATTCAACCAACATGCCATCAGCTGCCACCAATTCTCTCTGGCTTTTCACGCTCAAAATATAAACGGGCAATAGGATGATTGGAGTTAACAAAAAGAAAAATGTAATTATTTTAATACTAGAACATCAAATGGGGCCACCAGCATCCTGTATTCTAGTGGAATTATCGATTCTTTCTATTTGTTTGTCACAAACTACTGTAAATGTGACAACTGAAGTTTGAAATCAGGACAGATGAAGAAAATGTGGTATTGCATGGGACTGCATCTGGTTAAATTTTGCAATGTGCCATTAACATTTGAGACGCTGTCCTCTTTTCATGACACAAGTTTAATAAAACCCAAAAGACTCTTGCTGGAAATGCAATAAAACTATTTATTGAACTATTTTTACATCAAATGTAGTTGTGCATCACCATTTTGGCCTCTCACTGATGTTCCAATGTTAAATCAAGAATTGAAAAAGTACTGGTAGCTCCAGCTAAGAACTTTTTTTATTTTTTCCCTTCAATTTCTCCAGTTTGGTTGAATCTTCAATTTGAAATAACAATTGTATTGCTGATCAGTCACATCAAACTCAAACTGAGTTTGATTGCAGTTTAAGTAGATTTCACAATTCTCCAGAAAACAACAATACTTTGATTTTTAATTTCTTAACTTGATTCAGGAGTTCTTTTTTTTTAAATCCATCTTTGTTTTCAATTTTAATCAAGAAGTAAAAAGATCTGGACGATGGTTGATTAATGAACTGCACAATGGATGTTGTTTGATGTAAAGATGATTCTGATTAAAATGTTTTCTGTGCTTTCTTGCTCCTCTTAGGGGGCGATTCTTACAACCATGCTGGTTTCCCGAAATTTCTCAGGTAAGACCATTATGGGCTTTTAGTTTCTTTAACTATACCTCTAAAGTAACAAAAGTCAATTACCAGCTTTCAGTGCAACTAAAAAGTTTGTTCAGTTGTAAGTATGTTACATTGTGGTTGGAGCATGCCATCATCTTGGAAGAAAGCTAAAATGATGGCATGCACCTTTTGACACAGGTAAGAACAAATCACTTCTCTCCCTTAACCTAAGAATGTTAATTTGAAGTTTTTAGAGCATGTTATAAAAAGGCAAAATCACATTATCATTTCATCGCAGCTCAACTTCAGTGTTTTCTTTAACCATAACTGTTTATTCAATTTATTCAGCTGTTTTTAAAACAACTATGTTTCACAAATCCAGGATAGAGATTAAAAGCTCAAAATGTTAAAGCAAAACTACTTGAGCCGTCCTGGTATCAACAGCAGTTTGTTCCGATTTGACACGACGTCGCCAAGAGGGGCACAAATTAACATCCACTGACAAACTCGAATTAGTCTGAAACAGATCTGCAAATATGAAAATGATCCACTATTACTTAAAAATAAGTATCTTTGAGCCTTCTTCCCACTTCTACACCGAAGAGTGTTGTGCTCAACTTACTGGTCAGAAATAAAAGATTCTTAAATCAGTACAGAGATGGTCAATTTATCTCTAAAGCTAGCTGGAAATTCTGGTCCAAAGCACAATGACAAAGTATTTTGGATTTAATTTTATACTTTTCTAATAAAATAAAGGGAACACTGAAATTGATCCGAAAGCTGAAGATGCATAGTGTCTTTGTTGTTGTCTTTGTATGCCTGTATATCCCTGTAAAAATCCTAAACAGGATTTTGAACCTGCAGAGTAATAAATTGAGACAGAATCAATATTTGCCTCTCACTGTCTTTAAAACCTTTAGTAGTTGATTTTTCTGTAGGATTTATCAGTTTTTAACTTTAATTATTGATGAAAAGCATTAAAAGTGACTCAGCAGTTCCTGTTAGTGGGGCGTTTTCTACTCTTTTGTGGTCAGTGAAATAAAAAGTTGTAGAATTACAAAGTAATACTGAATCTCAAACTGGGAGAAAACGTAACTTTTCAAAATAAAGTCCTGCCTGGAGCGAATTGCCCTGGAACTTTCCTGATAATATTTGACCTTCATTTAGAATGAATCATTAAAGGTTTGTGTCAGTGTGAAATGTGTGTGTTCTGTGTGTGTTTATGTGCCTATGCTGACACGCTGCTTTAGTAAAAATGACTCACAGTGGGCTTTCTGACTCTGTAAGCTGCACAGTTGGAAACTGTCTGAGGATCCACTTTGCAAGCACTCAGCCGACTCCCACAGCCACACACGCTCACGCTGACCCATGTGTATAGCGCGGCTGTTTCACCTCACTCAAGCGCCTTTTCTCACTCTTTTTCATCTTCGTAGGTACTGGTACTCCATTATAAGTGTGAGGCCATCAGGTGGATGAGTCAGAGAATCAGAAAGAACTCTAAAAGTTTTATTTAAAAAAAAAAAAAAAGCATTTGAGCCATCAGTGGAAGGGAGTTGCTGCCCAGTAAATCAAAGCAATGAGTACTTTTTGCTTTTTTTTGCTGTATTTCCAGCATCTTTGATGAGTCATCCATTACACGAAAAGTGCAGCTGGACAAACAGAGGCGGTTCTATTTATTTTTCATATGTTGATGTAATACTTTTTACCATAAAAAGTAAAAAAAAAACATTTTCAATTGTCCTCTTTTGAACCTGTAAAATAAAATACAGCCCACATTCATGCGTCAAATAATCCTGGCAGTTTCTAAGGTCAGCAAGCACTAATACTGCCACATAAATATTAACACTGGCTAAAAATGACATCATTACCATTATCATCATACTAACATTAAGGCTTTTACTGAAAAAACATGCAGTAGAGTGTTAAGCTTCAAGCAGACAAAATATTTGTGTCTCTCTCCCTGACATTTTTCTCTCCCAAACCTCCAAATATTGTCTCTGGTGACACAATCTCAGTCAGAAGTTAACATTCGCTCATTATGAGCATGAATGCCAGCTGCGTTTTAGGATTTTAATCATTTATTTTAGTCTTTTTGTTTCCAGGATGGAGTGATTGTATTATACACAAGAGTAACACATAAAAATACAAAGTGTCTGACTGTGGATCTAATCCACATAATGTCAAAATTGTACAGTTTCACATCCGTTCATTGAAATATATAAATTTGAGAAAAAACATTGCTGCACTGCAAAGCCACAAAATCTTGCCAAGTATATTTGGTCTAGTTTCTTGTGTAAATATCTTAATATACTTGAAATAAGACAAAACTAACAAGGAACTTTTCAGCAAGATACATGACTTTTTTTTTTAAAGTCAATAATTTCTCAATATTGATGAAAAAGTACTACTTCCATTAGCAGATAACTTTACTTATAGCAAAATATTGTTCCCAAGTGAAATAATCTGCCAATGGAACTTTTTCATCAAAATTAAGGAATTATTAACTTAAAACAAGCTCTTGTATCTTTCTTAAGCCTCCATTTTCCCTATTACTTTGAAGAAGAGCCACATTTTTTATTTTTTGTATTTAAATTGGTTTTAATGTTTTGATGCAACCAAGGAACCAAACCAAACAAGAAAGTGACACTTTTACATTCTATGCTTTTATAAATGAGAGCTGAATTCATTTTATTTGTTATTTCTGTTGTTTTGTTTATATTTTGGATATTTAATATGTCTGCCAGTTCCAGTGTTAAATGTTCAGTGGAATGTAATGTTTATTGAACTTTGAGGATGTGTTCTTGTATTATTATGTTATTAACTTTGTACTACTTGAAAATATTCTCAAAACAACAATATTATTGTTTATCGCAACAACTTCTGGGACAATTTATTGTCCAGCAAAATTTGTTATTGTGACAGGCCTGTATATGTATGTGTAAATTCAAACTAGGTCACTCTTGTTTTTGAAAAGTAGTTTGCCTTATAACTACTCCATCCTGGGAAAAGAATGATTGAGATAAATTTTTGAAAGACTAAAATGAATGACATTCCTGCCAGTAATGACTTGATGTAAAATTCTCACCGGAACTGTAAATGGATCCCCACCAGTGAGACCTTCCTGTTCTCCAACCCCTCCCTCTCCCCAACCTGCTCACCGACTCACACGCATCACTCTTGATTATTGTTCCCATCATTCCCTCCTTCATCACCTCTTTGATCCCTTTCTCCCTTCTCCTTTAATGCTAACTCTTTTTCTTCACGTGTTACTGGGCTTTTGGATTTTTAACAGTCGGCAGCAGGCAGACCACCGCTCCAGCCTCTGTGACTGCGGCCGCGGCAGCTGTGGCTGCAGCCGCCGGCACCACCGCAGGGCTGGTGGAACAAGGTAGCACGGTGGCGCACCCAGGGCATGCCACCCCGCTCCCCCTCTGCTCCTTCTCTGTTCATTTGATTTTTTTATTTTTAATCTTTGACCTCATTCTAAAACTTTCTCTAACTCTCATTTCATTTTGTTCCTTTTCTTCTCCCTGAGCATGGGAGTTCAGAGCATGATGGCTGACCACACTGCTAACTACATCTATCGTCGATTCATCAGATGCAGGACTAGCTTAGTTTTCATCCAATTATTTAGCCTAAATTGTGTTTTTCAGCTGATTCTGTTCATGCAAGTCATTGTTTTTAATGTTTAAATTTACTTTTAGACAAAAATATGGACTCTGAGTTAAGTTTATACTTTTAAACACTTTGAATATTTTATAAATATACAAAACTGTTTATGTTAGGGCTGGGCAATAAATTGATTTTATTGATGAATTAGATTTTTGATTTTGAAGATTTAATTTTCCACCAATGCACTCCTGTGGTTTCTATAGTTCAGAGTGATGTCAGCAGGCGGCCATCTTGTTTGATTTGGACATTTAGTTCAGGCCAACTCTATGGCGTTTTTTAAATTATGAGAATAAAGTTAATGTATCACAAGAATACAGTCGTAGTAATACAAGAATAAAGTTCTACAACAATAAAGTCGAAATAAAATGAGAATAATGTCTCAATATTAGCAAAATAAAGTTGAGCATCTTGTTAAGTTATAGTTTGGTGTAATTTTTACAGATAGAGGAACTTTTAATCTTTCAGTATATCTGCATCAATTTATTATCAGTAGCAGGACTTTGAAGTGTTTTGAAGAAGAAAAACACAAAGGTGGTTATATAATCTCTTAATTCCATCAAAGCTTTTTACTCATTAAAATGATTTTTAATCTTTATTTTAGAATGTTCTTTATTCTGGTAATATTATAACAGGACTATATTCTTTATTAGACAAACATTCTCGTTGGCTAGCCCCAATACTCTATCATATAACTCATGGAAGGGATTATTGAAATAAAAGCCACTTTTTAAAAGCATTTTCTGTCATTTGTAGTTTTTTTTTTTTTTTAGAAAAGAAAGTAAGAAAAAAATAGATTTGGTATGAAAAAAATTGGAGATTTTATTTTTAAACATTCCGCAGCTCTAGTTTATGTTTACAGTTAAGTGATTTATCCACTAGATGCCATTACAAAACATTTAATCTCTCTTGATATGTTAAATTTGTTTAATATTTAACTTATTATTTAAGCTTAATGTGATTATTTTGCATCAGTTCTTTAAAATAAGATATAGCGGATGAAAGCCTAGCTACGACTGTCAGCGCTCATGTCACTTCCTGTCTGAGATCTGATGGTGTGGCTTCGGTGCCGATCACTGCTCTGTCATCACTCCATTTCATCCGTCCTCTTCTTTCATACAGAGCATGGCCTTGCTCCAGTCAGACTGATGTTCTGTCCCTGTGTTTCCTCTCAATCTCTTCCTATCATCTCGTGTCTCATCCCCTTGTTTTACATCCATTCTTTTATCCCATCATCAAACATTTCTACCTCTCTGATTTTCATCTTCGTCCTTCATGCCACCGGGTTCGTCTCCATATTTTCATCAGGTTTCCATGTCACTCCCATCTCAGCTGTTCTCTTCACTCTTCTCTCCCTCTCTTCTCTTTTCTCTGTCGGACAATGACACTGGAAAGTTCACCCCCTGCAACTTTTAAAGGATGGAACTGCCCAAGAGCTGCCAGTGAATGCTGCATGGGGCACTGGACTGGTGCATGCGCTGCTGCACAAAAGGGATTTTTGGTGCATGGTGAACACTGCAAATGATGCAAGACTGGGCATGCTCACATAGTCAAAAAACTTTTAGAATGTTGGTTTATTGACCTCCTTTTGACCTTTTAATGGTGTCAACGGAGCTTTTAATAGAACTTCTTAGCATCTTTTTTTATATTAGTATGCCTACAGAGAAACTTTTCAGTCAGTGGAAATGTGATTACAGTCTATTTTACTTTGATTAGCCTAAATATGATGAAGAAAGACCTCTGTAAGATGAAGCATGGTATGAACACAGCCTGGGGCTTTAATGCTTCATAAGCACAAAGAAAGACCAAAACAATTTCCTTTGAGACTAAATTTCTGACCTTGTCAAAGTCGCAGTTGTTTGTAATATGTCTGTCAAAGATTGTTGTTGAGATTGTCTGAACCAAAGACGATCTGTTGATTCTTTATCCGGTTCAGTTGGACCAACATAGGACTATAATACTGACCTAGTTCACGTTGATATCACAGCTGATTGTTAATACTACAGAGCTTTGTGATGTTTTTTATACCCATTGATCTTTTCCACATTTTGTCACATTTCAAACACAGACTTTGATGGGATTTCATTAATTAAACAACACAAAGTTGTGGGTAATTGTGAAGTTGGATATCTTAAAGATGACCTTTAAGATCTTTAAGATCTTAAAGGTCTTAAAGATCTTAAGGTCTTTAAGGATCCTAACCTATCCAGGATCCTAACCTGGATAGGTTAGGATCCTATCCAGGTTAGGATAGGATTATGGACTATATAAAACATGACATTTTTTGCACAAAATCATTATTGTAGAATAAGATTTCAGTCTTGAGCTTTCAAAATGGGCTGTTTTAGGGCCTTTGTCTCTTTAAATCCAAATAAGCTGCTGCTGGCCACACCCCCCCTCCACCCAAACTCAACATTATACTCTCATGTGAAAGTGGCTGCAAACAGATGCACAGTTATACACCTGTACATCTTTGAAAAGTATCAAAGATGTACAGCAAGTGGTTTTTGGATGGTAAGACAAAAACAAAACACTTTTCCAGCAGCCATTGTACAGCACATGCAGCGGGAAAACCAGCTGACCAAATGTGCTGGGGCTCTGTTAGGGTTGGTAGGTAAAGGCGTTGTGTCCGTCAGTTGTGACTTAATAATTTGGGAGGTTTTAGTTCAAGCTCTTTTAAGAAACAGCTGAGACAAATGTGCAAGATGTGAATTTTATATAATAAGTGGTTTTCTGGGCTACAATTGTTGTTTTTCTTTTCCCAGCTAAGTTTTCTAGTTTTTAATGACAACAAACTCTTCATAAGGTGCGTGTGTGATCATAGCTAAGTCTTCTGAGATATTCTTGGTTTTTACTATTAATCTTTGTAGATCACTCTGACCTTTCTAATGATGTACAGTAAAACTTGGATCTGTACCCCAGCTTGTTCTTGAAAAAACGTTTATTTTTTTTTTCCTGTCTGAGCTGGTCTCTGTCGATGAAAACCACTTATACACACTGCAATAACTCTCCAACATGACAGCCTTGCTGTCAGCTAAGGAGATGTCAGCTAAGGCTGTGTCCTTGTTTCGGTGGTCCACCGGGACCCCTCGGTCCTCTCCATGTCCCTCAGCTTCCATGAGGCTCCACTCAAATATTTATAGTGATCTGCCTCACCAGCTTACTGGAGGCCCTGTTCTATTTTGTGCATCATACACACACATGCAGTCACCATGTAGCAGCTCACTAAATGCTGTTTTAATGAGAGGGTACTCTAGGCAGTCTTGCACCTGAGTGCAGCTTGTTCCAGCCTGTTAATGTGAATCCATGCCCATCCTTGCTCTGTTCCTGCAGTGATGCATCGTGCTATTTTTGACGGATACTTGTTCGTTTTGTTTTTAATCTGTTCTTCCTCTCTCTTCTCGCTTCATGTGTAATTTTTGGCAAGGTAAGCAGCGCCCACCCTGTCCTCCATCCCCTTTTCCCACTCCTCCGGTATCAAATAACCTCCCGTATATTCAGATTTTTCAGGTTTCCTCAGAGCTCCCTCACTTTGCTCTGTGTCTAAAATTGTCTTTAATGTGCATCTCTAACGTCTGGATGCTCAGTGAGACTGTTTTCACTCACCCCCTGCCCCCATTTTACAGTTTCTCTGGTCTCTCAAGTCCTCTCCTCTTAACAAACCACCAGAGATTAGGGGAGCATGAACTTGACTCTTTTCTGACCCTGTTTCGTCTCCTTCAGAAGCAGGCAGCGTTTGGGAACCGTGTGCATTCATGCCACTTTCTCCTCTATTTGGATAATATTGTTCTTACTTATCATTTCCCTTTGCCTCCTCCCCCCTTCTTTACTGCTGAATATGAAAATTTACATCAAGCACGAGATAATCAGTGAGGCAGACATGAAAGCAGACATGAAAAAATGGAAAATATTCTGTTCTCTCTCTCTCTTTTTCTCTCTCGCTTTCTCTTTTTAAAAAAATAAATTCTTGATTTTAAAATATTCAAACATATACTTAAAGTCTAGTTCCATAAAAGGGCTTATTAAGTCCAAATTTTTCTCTGTATCTGCTTTTGGAACAAGTTTAGAGACAAAAAAAAATATCAGGGAGCAAGATGTTCAGAGAACGAGAGGAACGAGGGAGCTGAAAAACGGGAGAAGGAAAAGAAGGGAAAACATGCCAGACTTCCAGAAATAGTGGTTTTACGTAACTGGCGGGACGCTGATGTGATTGCATCTGATTAGACTTGAAACTGCACTCAGCCATTTGAAAAGATTTCATCCATGGAAGGAAGAAAGACCGGAGAGTGACACTTTAACCAGCAGGTCATGTTTTATTCACATAAATGTACCAACAGGAATAGATTGCTCTCCTTTAGGTTATAATGTACATATTTTACAATAATGGTATGCCTGATATAGTGCAATTAAGTTTATCTATGTACTTCTCTTTCACAATAACATGCTGACACATTTAAAATAATTCAAACTTTAATTTTATTTAAATATTTGATTATTTTAATCTTCACTACAAAAAAAAACAAAAACTGAATCTTGCCAAGTATTTTTGGTCGTTTCAAGGGAAAATATCTTAGTACACTTGAAATAAGACAAAACTATCTTACAAGTAATTTTTCAGCAAGATATAAGAGCTTGTTTTGCATAAATAATTTTTTAATATTGATAAAAAGAAGCACCAGTTCTACTTATTATAAAATATCCACTTGTAACAAGATATTATTCTCATTGCGTCCTACAATAAATGAAAAAACGGTTGGCTATGCAAAAACCAAAACTTAAAAAAAGCTATCAGCTCCCTTTTCTACAAAAGCCATTATTAAAATCATGAGTTTCTAGCTTATTTTGTTAAATGATGTGGCAGAGATCTGTTTTCATAAAGATGTGTGGACAAAACCGTATTTGCACAAATGTGAGTAAAGTGGCATTTCTATGGGTCCTTCTGACAGATCCAACATTTTTATTCATGCATTCAAAAATTCATCCTGTTTAAGACATTAAACAGGATATTTTAAACCAATATTAAGGAATTATTGACTTAATACAATATGTGATATCTTGGCGGAATGTTATTTGTAAGTTAGTTTTGGCTTATTTCCAGTGCACTAAGATATTTGCAATAGAAACTAGACCAGAAATACTTGGTAAGATTCAGTGTTTTTGCAGTGTTCTAGCTCGACTCGCCCCACCAACGTGTCTGGCTTAGATTTTGAGCCCTTCTGGGGGAAACGTTAATTCAAAGCAGTCAGACTTCCTTCTATCTATTCTTGAGCAGAACTACCTCGCAGACCGCTTATAGTTTCCATTAGCTGTTGCGAGGGATTGTTCGTTTTAACAGTCATCAGAGAACCGAGTTTAAAGTATTATTCCCGTCTCACCCCTTCCCTCTTTACCCTTAATTAGAAAGCAGACTGAAAACTAATCCTCCTTAAGGCCTCCACAGGCAGGGCTTATTGTTGGCTTTACATGGCCGCCGTGTGTGGTGGCCGCCATCTTTGTTTCAGCTTTCTTCTCGTCCCGAGGGGAATATTAGAGTCGGGGTACTTTTTATTTCACTGACAACAACATTATTATTATTTTTCTTATGCACCCATAGAGCAGCTCTCTAGCTGGAAAGTATGCTTGAAATCCCAGTTACATTAACTTCTCATCCGTTTCCGTTTGAGTTATGGAACAAAAAGACTCAACAAAACCCCAGATGTATTCAGTTTTGCCAATAAAAGCACATTTTATGTGAAGTCCATGCTGTTTTGAAAGGAAACAACATCAAGAAGAGTTGGACTTTTAAATGAGTCACTAACTTAAAATAGTGATGGAAATTGGAGGTAGGTTGATTTCTTAACTGGACGGTGCCCCAAAATAGTTTTTCAACGTCTAACTAAGGTTACAGCTGCTAATTTTTGCTTCATTAAAAACAATGATTGACTAGAAAGTTGAGCTGTACAATATTAGGAAAATGTGGCTCTATGACTAACCTGCATTTTCCATTGTCTCTCCTCTAAATTGTAGCCTCTCTATAATATCTAGGTCAAGTGTGAGCAGAAGAAATCCATCTAGCTTATGAAATAGAAATCTATCTTTCATGACACATGAAATGTAATTTCCCTCCAGAAATTGCACACTTTGATAACATTTCTCATTCAGAATATTTTGCAGCTCAACTCCAAAGATCAAATGAGAACAATAAATCTTAAAAACGCCACAAGTGTTGTCTTTGAAAGATGAATCAAAGCAAAGTTAACTCAGAAATTCTGAATGTTTAACTGTTTTGTTGTTGTTTTTTTTGCATTCATCCCTGCAGCAGCCAAGACCTTGCTCAACAAAAAGGCAGATGTTAAGGTAAGACTTTATTGTCTCCCTCAGACGTTTCAGGCTTTTTTCCTCCTCTTTGTTTGTCCTTGTTAGTCTGTCTTCTCTTCCTCTTCGCTTTTTGTCTTGCTTATTTTCGTTTTTGTCAAGAACAGATGTACTGTCTTATCCTTTCTAGTGATAGAGGTTGGATTTGTGGGCTTGTTTTTCGCTTGTGTGCATCCAAACGAGCGCTTGTGAGTTTTATGTCAGGATTTTTAGATACCTTTTAATTTAAAAACAGCTCTTATCTCGATGCACATCTGTTCTGCATGTGCGTCCTTCTGATTGTCCCTTTTTAGTTTGAATCCTTCCATTATCTGCGTCTTTATTATTGAATATAACCATCTGTTAGCCCTCCTCATTTCATCACTTCCTCTCCCTTTCGTTGCTTCCTTTTCCTCCTCACCCCATCTGGTCATTAACCCCACGTTTCCGCTCATCCTTTAATGAAGATCTCTCGCCATCCCACGCTCACGGAGACACTCCGCAGTAACACATCCCACACACAGCTCCCATCAGCGCGTCTGCATGCATGGCGCCGAAGCTTGGAACATACTGTTCAGCTATGCGTTATGTTGGAGTTTGCACAGGTGTGCGTTTGTCAATATGTCCAGTTTGCCTTTTAATAAAACAGACACCCAGGAAGTGAAAACGTGGGTGTGAGCGTGCCTGCACATGGAGAGTGCGTAAGCGTGGGTGTCGGCGTTAAGTGTGTGTGTTGGTGTGGGTGAACGCCCCCCCTTCCTGCTCGTTCGGTTCAGCAGGGAATGTGACTCCAGTTCCAGGAATAGCTGCCAGTCTGGACCCTGGAAACTCAAACGACAGAAATAGACTCTTACTTCCAAAGCGGCGCTCTCATCGCCTAGCAACAGGCTCCCCACACACTCGCCCCGAAGCATTTCTAAAGTCGTCCTCTTCATTTGCTAATGTCCCCGCTTTTCATCCTTTTTCTCCTCTCTTTGCCTCGATTCTCCTTCCTTCCTCCACATGTCCTCATGTTTTGGGGGCCTCCTCTCATCCTCTCACTCGTTTTCCACTTTCCGTTTATTTTTTTTTTCCTCCTGGTTCATTAATGCGTAATGGCACCTGATGCTTCTCAGCTGAAACACCTGTCCAGCGCTTGCAGGTGGCCTCTCTTTGGCATTTAGCACCTTTAGCCTCCTCTGCTGCCAGAAACTTCAATTAAAAGTTTCACTGCGAAAATACAAAATCTTACCAAGTATTTTTGGTCTTGTTTCTGGTGCAAATATCTTACTATGCTGAATTAAGACAAGTAACTTTTTAGCAAGCAATATAAGCTTGTTTTAGGCCAACGATTTCTTAATATTGATTAAAAGGTAAAGGACTAGCTCCTTTTATAACATGGGAAAAATGTCATGCTATAATTGAAATAATTGAATTATTTGCTTAAAACAAGCTCCTATCTCTTGCTGAATCAGAAAGTTTTGTCTAATTTCAACTGCTGTGTATCTACATTTATTATGAAATAACCTAGAAATCTTAAGTTTCTATTGATTATAAATAATTTTCTATTCATTTGTTCAGTTTTTGTGGTGCCATCTTGTTTCTTGTAGTTAGAAGAGAGGGTCGTTTTTTTGTGTGTGCGTTTACCACCCTGTTTTGCAAACTTCCTTCTCATGCAACGTTTCCCTGATGTCATTCCTTTCTTGCTTGTACCACCTTTCTTTTGCAAGAGCTTTCAAGTCAGACTTCTCTAAAGACGATCTTCTTTTCGATTTTTGCTCTTCATTTTTTGGACAGAAGTCGTGTTTTAATCTTCAGTCGTCATCATTGCTTGTTTTATTTTCTCCCAACCTCTTCTTTTTACCGATCATCTCCACATCCATCAATAAATCCATCTCATCAATTGCCTGAGGACAGAAACGCAAGTCCAGCTCGACTGTCCAGTACATGGTGAGCACGCTGATTACACATTTATGCCGTCACTCTTTTTTTGATCATGCTGTTCAACTGACTTTCTTTCGCTTTATTCATCTCTCCTTCACTTTCATTCTGTTTGATAGCCAGTGTCAGTACATTGCCAAATTACAAAGGTTTTATTTCAGGGTAATTTATGTTTTACATGCTGCTTCTGAGTTGCAACAGGAGCCACTTCTCTGAAATCCTTTTTTATCAACTGACCCAGTCAAGATCAGGCACAAAGTTTCAGAAGGAAAAAGTTTAAAGACAATCCTTGTTCTTATTATAAGGATTAGAGCAACTCAGAAGGTAAACAGATTGTGTTAAATGGGAACTCTATCTGAGACTTGGACTTGGATCTTGTTTAAGTCATGTGACTTGCACTCATACCTTACAGACTGATAACTGGATTTGGGCTCAACTCCTAAAAACCTAAAACTTTACTCTAAATATTTAAGTTATTGACTCTCAAAAGTGCGTTTGTTTATTACATTGAAAATTAGGTAAAAGAGAAAAAAATTGATTACAATTGTTC
Source organism: Brachyrhaphis roseni (assembly GCA_903066815.1). Classification (NCBI taxonomy): domain Eukaryota; kingdom Metazoa; phylum Chordata; class Actinopteri; order Cyprinodontiformes; family Poeciliidae; genus Brachyrhaphis; species Brachyrhaphis roseni. The sequence continues at coordinate 87,746 of CAEFZY010048687.1, forward strand.
AAGGATGTTCTGAAAAGAAGAAATTGTTTACTATTTGTGACTTCACCTAAAAACAATGTGCTTTGAATTCAGAAGCTGGAGCAATGCAATACATCTGATCAGATCAAAATTTTCTCTTGCATAATTAATTTAGGCTTTTGTGAGCTTTTTTCAAATGACACGAAGAAGATATTGAGCCACCAACATGGTTCGATTGAAACGCTGATTTTGCTGGAGTTGATCGTCTTCCTCACAGATTGTTGCGCTGATGAGGAATCATTTATCCCATGAAGATGGGCTTGGTTGATGCTATGTTTGTGTGAAAGGAGAAATTTGTTTGGGAATATTTGCATTTGAGTCTAGTGCATGGGAATGTTTGTTGTTTTTATGGCTGTTTGTGTTTTTATGGGTTTTTTTCTGCTTCTATGTGCTGGCCTGCTCTCCTTTCCTGTTCACTGGTGTTTAAATGTCATATTACGGCAGATCACATTAACATATGAACACACACACACGCACACACACTTCTCTTAATAATATAATATAATAAATATAAACCAGTGATGTCCATACTTTTTACCTTGTGGCCAAAATTGTCAAGTTGAAGGTAAGCAAAGGCCAAAAATGTAAATGATTGTAGCTCTAAAACATAAAATCCAGCATATTTGCCTTATTTAATAAAACAAAGCAAACAAAAATTCCCAAATGATATCTGAAATGTGCATTGTTTTTTATTATCTTTGAATTTTTATGTGTGTATTCTCAGCAATGCAAACAGGATATGAGTCGCTCATTCTTCAAAACTTTTCCTTTTTTATTTTGTTTACTAACATTTTCTAAAAGGGTGCAACAAAGTCTGAGTAAAAGCTGTTGAATATTTGTGGTCATGTTTACTATGAAATTTTTTAAATAAGTACTTTGTCATATTTTATTTCTCTGTATCTTTTTAGAAAGGCAATCAACATTTAATTGTTAGATTTTTTTTTAACTACATCAACGTGCAACTTTGAGCTGCCATTTTTTGTAGTGTGGCTGCACAAAATCACTCCGAGGGCCACAAATGGCCCCCGAGCCACACTTTGGACGCCCGTGTTATAAACCACCTATGACTCAGCATAGAAAATTACAGAACTTGAAACTTGAAAGTGAAATTAAATCTTTATTTAACCTCCAACGTTATTTATTAACTGGATCAGATTCGAGCTCGCCGAAACTTTCCCCACTTTCTGAAAGATTTCTTTCTCCTCCCTTTTAAAATTTTCACTCCTACTTCACACAATTCTTGGCATTAAGCAAACACTGACCTCGTTTGACCTCGCACCGATGAGTAGGAACTGCTGAGACGGAACAGATTTGCATGGTTAAGATTTTATGTAATGGGAGCTGACTTTCTAAAAGTGACTCACTTTGATGATTCACTTCCACTCCCAGTATTCTGCCCCACTTAGCAATTTCAAGTTGATATTTTCTCCCAGCAGGATTAATGTAGATTCGATGCCAAACCTCTATGATCAGTGTGTTCTAGAAAGAAAGTGTTTGCTCTTTGATGTGCGGCCTTCTAAACAGCATTTCATCAAAGCTTTAGGGAGAAAAAAAAGGAGGTTCAAGGCCAAAAAGCATTGTTGAATGGTTGCTATGTGTAACCCTTAACAGGGGGCGTCACTGGTGACAGTGAGATGTTGTCACCCCCTCATTATCATTAACCACACCAGTTTGTAGAAATAACATGTAAGATAATGTTCACTGTTTACCCCTGCAGTGGTCTTCTACTTTCTGGACTCCACACTGTATATGATATGCACCTATTTTTATCCTGCTATGCTTGTGAGGTCATTCACGTATGATTATGTTCCATCTCTTTATATGGAGATTTTCGTTACACATCTGTTGGAAAAAAAATATATGAAAAAAAAAACATTTGCTAACATGCATGTGCAGAACCCTGCAGTTTTATTGCTGTTGTTGCAGTAGCTTGAAAAATGTTGAGAAATCCAACCTTTGGAGTTCATTTCTTCCAAATAAAAAATGAAAAAAAAAAAGGAATATTGTTTTAAACAAAATTACCAGCTCTACAATTGATGGCATCCCCAACAAATCCTAAAAGGTGAATATAACTGGAGCATATTTCAGATAATGCCACACTTTTTAAAATTGATCGTAGTGTTGAGGACATTTTTTTAGTAATGTGTAACACAGACTCCTCACTCTTCAAAACAGGAATGATACATGTTGTTTAATTGACACAAATATTTCAGTGTGAGATTATGTCACAGAATAAAAGATGAACTTATTTTAGGACTTGTTGCTAATTTTTACCAGAAACACTAATAAATATGTATTTCTTTTTTTTCCACTAGTTTTGCTTTCAAAAAGCTAAAATGTCTTGTAATCTACTAAAAATTATCTTGATCTTCTCCCAGGTGTTTTGAGGGTCTTCCAATATTTTAATTTTTACTTTTGTTGCTTTTTCCACTCATTTTTTATCAAGTTGTTTCTGACAAAACCAGAATGTTGGGCTGTTTGCTTAAAAAAAATAGAAATTTGGGCACAAAGAAAAGGGACAAAAGTGTATAAGGTTTAAAAACCATGTAGAGACGGATGGATGGCATCATGCAAACAATAACCTGAGAACTGATTATGTATTGTACTACAGGTTTTCAGCCTATAGCTAATTTAAAATCACCTTACTGGTGATAAAATAAACATGTCTATGCAGTTTTTCAATATTTGTAGTATTTTGGATATTTTTAAATAAAGAAATTCTAACATGTTGTTTATTTATAAAAGGCTCCGATGAACAAGAACTCTAAAAGTGACTTATTATGCTTCCTTGAACAGATCAGGATTGATCTTTGAATGATACAGAACATGTTCATGCTTCTTCTTCTTTTTTTTTGGCACAAGATCATTCTTATTCTTATTTAGATTTTAGTCTGATGTTTGGGGGCCTCTTGTCACTTTAAATCTAAATAATCTACTGCTGGCCATGCCCCATAACTCAATATTTACACTTGCATGTGAAAATGGCTGCAAACAGATGTGCAACCGTACAGTTTGAAAAGCAGAAGTGAAGCAAGAGCTGCTTCTTTGAAGAATTTACAAAAGCACAACTGACTTCTGTTTTGTTCTGGGGTTGTTTGAGGAGTGTCTTGCAGATTTCTGCTGGTTTAGTTCAGCAGCATTTTAATGTATCAAAAGTTTACAGATTATCTTTATTTATGGATAAAATCATATGGTCTAAACATTTATCAAAATAAAAAGCACTAAGAGCAAACATGCTGTTTGATAGGTTTATGTCCTAAAAAAGTTGAGAATAAAGAACAAATAATTCCTTCTCTATATATAAAACATATCACATATTTATCTGAAAAGGAGTGAAAAAGGAGCAGCTTGGAAGGAACCTCAGAAAACTTGAACAAGTATTGACTGTAGAAAGTCTGTCTCCTTGGGAGCAAAATGAATGCCTGAAGGATGATCCAAGACTTCTGCACAAAAAAACGACTTCACACTGGTGCAGTGAGCAATCACACACACACACCTGCATGGACACGCCCTCTTGCTGTTGTTAACACTCTTGTTGTGTCTCCTCCCTTTTCCTCTCCTTTCCTGCACAGCCTCAGACAAACAGCACCAAAAACAGCATAGTCACCAGTCCCAAAGGAAACATCCCTTCACCTGCTCTGGTATTTACCTCCCAACCTCCCTTCACCTCAGTCTGTGTGTGTGTTTGTGCCTTAAAGCCCTCTGTCTTCTCCCCACTGCTCCCTGTTTGTGTTTACTTCTGTGTGCATCCATCAGTTGAAGGTAATCATCGGCTGGTTAGGTTTTAAATCAGCAGGTAGTGTCAGGAGACATTTCCCTGTGGCAGCTGGGGATGCTGTGTGACTTGCACTCAGGTTGGTTTTGTGCCGCTGTGGCATTTTACCCGTCTGTGTAAGTTTTCTAAAAATGACTGGAAACTGACAGCCTGCAGGGACTGCCAGTGTGTGTTTACTGTAGCAATACTATCTAAAGGTACACAAACTTCGGTCAAATAACATCTCAATCAATCTTTTTTGTTTATGTTTCAAATCTGATGGCTTGAGATAGAAGCTGCAACAAGACGCTTCTTCAAGTTTGTGTGTTTGTTTTTTGTCCTAATGCTTATTATCAGCAGCCATTCTTTAAAGTTTTAACCTGGTAACAATCAGATTAGGATTTACTCGCAGTGGGGAATAAACAAATTAATAGCAAAATAAATATTTTATTGCCTAAAATGCAATTAGTGAACTCTTGATCATGTGTTGCAAAGGATGCATCTGCAACTAAAAAAATACTTCTAACAACACAATTCAGTGATTATTTTTGCAATGAAAAAAATTATTAATTGATAGCAAAGGTGCCTAATAAGAGATTTTTCAAAGAATTTTAGCCAGGTGAAACTATAATTATTCCACATATTTTCTTATATCTTACATGCAAAATGTAAATATTTTGTTTTAATTACTTCTCTTAATATGTTATTCTTTCAGCAAATGGCATAGTTTTGACTCTATATGCTCCAGTTAACGATTAGTCGATTACTAAATTAGTTCAAGTCAAATCAAAGTTTATTTATATGCCACATTTACAACAACTTTAGTTGACCAAAGTCCTTCACAACAATCATAATAACATCATAAGTAGATAAATGATGAAGCAGGAAATAAAATTAAGTTTGGTAAAAAATACTAAGACAATTATAAAATTGGCAGAAAATACCAAAAACATAATTTCAGCTGCAGTGATTTTCCAAAAACTCAAATCAGTGAAGTACTAATATCTGCCTTCTGTTTTTTCAAGCTGGTGTTGAAGACCAGGAAAAATAGATGACTATTATTTTAATAATCTTTTCAATTATTTCAGCATTAGTACAGTTTCTTTACCATGTGAGAAGAGAAAGCTTTGGAAAATATATTTTGCTCTTCAGTCTTCTTCCCAAGCTGCAGAAAATTCATTATTTGCGTTATAAATCCACATTGAAATTGGGGTTTTAATTTTTTTAATTCCACTTTTCTAAAAGTAGGTCCTGTATATTCCCTCAACTTACTTGTGAAATACATTTGCCAGTTACTATATTCCCACTTATCCCCCACAGGCCACAGTTATAAATGGGTGGAAACATAGCTCCAGATGCTGCTCTCATGATCTCACCAACTGTGACATGTAACACAGCTGAGCATGTAATAACAATCTATAATATCTTCTACTGTGCTGAGTAAAAAGCAACACGTGCAGCCACACGAGCGTGTTTCTAAACCAGGCTGTGTGTTTTTCATTTGTGGCTGTGAAGTCCACTTATGCACTAAGCTCAGGCACAGAGAGTTTAAGGGGAGAGTTACATTTAAGAGCTTAAGACTCTTGTAAAAAATAAATTCATTAAATGTTCACTGAAGCTGTTTGTATAACAGACAGATTCTCTGATCCTTGAAAGGAACTGAGAGCGTTTGGAGGGGCAGAGGTTTTTTTTTTTTCTGCCAGGGACTCAAACTAGTTAGCGTTTCATTTTTTCTAATCAGGAGCAGACTGCTTTCACTTCCACAAACCTCTATAATCATCTGACCTGGAAGTTGTTGGATTTGGTGGAGGAATTTGCAATACATATTTTCAAACCAGGTCTGTCTTGTTTTTTAAACTGAATCAGTTTAATTGAACCTAAGTGAGATCACTTCCCTCCCTCCATCGGATCATACGATGGCATCAGCAATCACACCCCAGGTACTTTGTTCTCACTCATCGTTGCCACCATCATTATCCGAGTTGCCATCAGTGCTTGTTTCCCTAGGAGACGGTTGCCTAGGCAACACCCGGAGCATCACAGAGAGAGAAAGAGAGGAGTAATGATTGGTCATCAGAGAGGTGTCACTTCCCGCAGAGAGAGGAGTGCTGTAGAGGATATGGAGGGCGCCGATGGGTTCTGATTTACTGTATGTCGAGTGAAGAGTGAGAACAGCTGTAGAAAATGGAGGGGGGGAATAAAAAACCTGTTAAAGGGGTTCAGTCATGAGGAATCGGGGCCTGCAGAAATGAGAAGGGAATAGTTTGGACTTCTCTCTGGTCTATCATCTCTGTTGAATCGAGGGTGTTAGATCTGCTTGACCTTTTTTCTCATTTCTTATCCTGGGGTTTGTTGGGGTTTTTGTGCAGGATTTGCCAACCCCTTGTGAGATCTATGTCACAGAGCACTTCATGCGTAATAAATGAGCTGGCTGATTCTTCCCTTTAGATTTCTGACAGTCCACATGGTTCATTGCTTGTTTGTGTCATTGAGAACATGCAGGTCAAACTTATGCACAGCTGGCTGGTCCAGAAATATGTTCCTGCTGTTTTACAACAGAGTCAGATAAGTTCAGGTTTAAAAAAGGACGCAGTTGGTTGACTTTTATAATGCATGCTGTGGGGAAATCTGTGCTTTCCTTGCACAAGAGTCTTTGGGTAGTTTGGTGTAGCGTATTCTTTGAAGTTGAAAGCTAGTTTGATGTGGTGATTTTAAGCTATTTGGTTGGATGACTGTGTCTGTTTTTTGTTCGTTAGTCTGCAGGGAGCAGAGCTGACTCCAAATTACAGTTTTCAGCTCATCCACCCACTCTGTCGCTTTATTGGAGGGTTCTACCCCCCATCTCCTCCACCAGTGTTTCCTTCTGTTGTTTCTCTCTTTTTTTTTTCTTTACTTGCCATTTCTATCTACATTTACTTCATATTCTGCTCTTCCTCTCACGTTTCCTCCATCTTCTTCTACCTCCCCTCCTCTTCTTCCAGGAACCTCAGACAACTGTCATCCATAATCCGGTGGACGGGACAAAGGTATTCTCCATTCCCAAGTCTGGACCTCACTCTTCATCCTTTTTTTCCTCATCCTCCTCCTCTTCCTTCTCCTATCCTTTTTACATGTTTTTAACATGCATTCGTGTGAGTGCATCACTGCATTGTGTGTGGATTTAGTGTTTGTGGGAGTGTGGCAGAAATTGAACTCCTGATATTTATGCTGTTATTTAAAAAAAAGGATGAGATAAGCTAAAATATGTTTCTTACCTCTGCCTGTGTATTTGTTGTAAACCAGTTTTGTAAATTAACAGACCTGCAGCAGGAAGATCTGCTGAGGATTTGTCTTTTTTATGAAGTTCTGCTTACAAACTATTTGCTCCTGCCTGGCTTTTAGTTCAGGAACTTTTTTACTCTAACTTCCTCATAAATGGTTCCCTACATGCAGGTGCATTTCCCTAATTTACAGTATAATTGAAAAGTTAACTAAGCCTACTTTGTTAACTTGGAACGAAAGGTGAAATTTGTTTGTTTATGGATTGATTACCCATAGTCACAAATTAAAATGTTATAGTGTTCAGACACAAGACCAACCAAGGATGGTTTTTAATACAGAAATTTTAGCCTATTAAAAAGTTTTTCTGTGTGTGTTTTCAGTACTTGTTGGAGGCTAATTTTGCACGAATTACTGAATTAAAGCGGAGTGACATGGAGACAGCTTGTTGTTCTGCTGTTGTGTTAATGGACCCAAGTTGCTTTAATGGTTCCCTTCAACTCGCCTGCATTGTTGGCTCTAATGTCAATAATGCATCAATGTAATCCAGACGAAATGGTATTAGAATATTCAATTGCAAAAATGGCAGAGTTAAAACAAAAAAAACTTTCCCCACAATTATTTATCAGTGTTCTTCAAAAACTTTCTTATTTTGTACAGAGTATCCTTAAACAAAAAAAGTGAAATTATTGCTAATATTTATCTTGTGTTGGAAAAAGTGAAAATAATTTAATTAATTTCCATTTTTTTTCTAAAATCATAGTGTTATTTAAATTTTAATTGACAAAGTGGCATTAATCAACCATATTTGTTCAGGTTATTCAAATACAATTTTGTATTTCAGTGAGGTTTAACTGTATCAGTGAGACACTTTATCCAATTCTTATCTCTCATGTAGAGTCAAAGATCTGTTTTGAGCTCTTATGTTTGTTCAGATTATGTAACTTCTGATAGTAGTTATTACAGAAAACATGTTTTTACATGCTATGTATTAGGAAGTTGTGCATGAATCTGCATGAGTTTGCAAAAAGGTCCCTTCCACCCAGGCATGACTGAGTTTTCTGTGACGTCCGGTTTTTAGAAACTTGTTTCATACTCAAAGGAAACATTAAAGTTTTTGACACCCATCTAATTTAGAGCAGAATACTTCTTCCTTAGTACTAAAGTAAATGTGACATCTAATGATTTTAGGACAGAATGCTGATAAACTGCTTTATAAATATGAGTCATAAATTTGCAAAATGTGCAAAGAAACAAACAGAAGGTGTGATCAGATATTTAGAGCCTAACAAATGTTACAGTTTTCTCCCCCTCTTCTTGGCAGAAATGCAGTTAACATCCTCCTTGCTCTTTCTTCCTCTGCTCAGGTCACCAGCTGCTCTTTTAAAGGCTATAAAAATCCACTTTTGTGCTCTTGAAGCTGTTGGTGAACGTGTGCACTCACTAATCAGGTCATGGAGTCTCTCAGCACCCTGTACGTGCAGGGGAATTTAGACCCATTTATTCTGCTAATTGGAAATCAGAAACTGCTCTTCTGGCGAAAGGAGTGACAGAAAGGCAGGCAGACAGACAGGTGGATAAATATATCTGAACGGCGTGCCGCTCTGCCCGGGATGACAGCCGATCTTCCTGAGAGAAGCTCGTCTGTCTGCTTGTGATTTTGAGAAAGGTAGAAAAGGCTCCTCCAGTTTAAAGGTTCAGAAAGACATTTTTTGAAGTATGCAGAAAGTGTTTAAAGCTGCAGTATGTATAAAAAAGTTTTTCACATATTAGTTAAAACTGTCACTGTAGTCTTATAGTGTAAGATGAGAGAAATAATCTGTGAAAAGATAGATTTCCACCACTTTATCCTTGAGCTACTATTGCTGCCTACAAAAATGCACAGCTCCCAACCAAAAACAATCAATCAGAGCCAGGAGGAGGGTCTTAGCGCTGTCAATCATCCTCATTTACACACTGCTAAATGTGCTTATGGCTAAGAAATAACTTGCCATTGCAGGAAAATTTGGTAGATCTGTCGCAGTAACAAAATATTGACGGTAAACAATAATGACGTTGTTTTGAGATCATTTTTCAAGCAATCTTGTAATGCAAAGTAATTTCTAAAAGTTACATACTGGAGCTTTAAGGTCAAAAGTCACGCAGTTTGATTTGATATCACAGTTTTACCAATAATTCTTTCTAACATGTGCAGGACTTTTGGCTTCCTCTTGTGAACGGTTTCCACATGTAATGCTGTTCATGATGTGTCATGACAGGATGCGCCCCCTGCTGGCCCGTGTTCCGCCTGTGCAGATTTATCTTGTTTATCCTTCATGTGACAGACGTCTTTATGTGTGTCCTGCTCAGTGTGAATCCCCTGCTGTGCCTGAACACAAAGTGATTGGTTGATTTGTTTTCTTCTCCAGGAGTCGTCAGACAGCAGCAACACCACCGTGGAGGACGAGGATGTGAAAGGTAAGGCCTCACTGATACAAACGAGTCTGAGCTTCTGTTTGCTGACGTTTAAGAAGCAGTAAATTACAGGATTTACTTTACAAGCACTTGATGTTTTTATGATGCAGTTTCTTAGGCAGCCAGTTTGTGTAACTGCAGCCATGAATATCATATCAGGCAGATGAGTAGGTTTTACAACAGCAGAGGAAATTTTTTTTTTTTCTTCTTCTTTTTGGTTGCCTGGTAGCTTGCTTAGATTTTCAGTGGGGCTTCTCCTTTTTCAGAGGCAAGTTTGTGTTCCTGACAACTTTGTTACAGAAAGAGCCTTTTTGTGAAAAGATTCAGTTTGAGAATATTTGTTGTAACAATCTTTACAGCCTCTAAAATTAAGCCTATTTATCGCTGTCTTTGTTGTTTGTGGGACTGAAATATTTTGAGTCTCAGTGGCAAAATGAAAATTATTTACAGACAAACACTGTCTAGCTCCCCATCTCTTTGTCTATCTCTCTGTTCATCCATCTGTTCATCCTTCATCCATGAACCAGTCATGTTATTTGTCCTACAGTAAATCTGTCCATCCAACCAGTTATCCATTCATCCAATTTTCTGTTTGTCTATCTAGCTGTCCAGGAATCCAGCTGTTTGTCCGTCCAAGCATTTCTGTCATCCATACATCTGTTGATAATTGTCATCCAACCATTTGTCCATCTATCCATCCATCCATAGATCCAGCCATTCATGGATTCATGTATTTGTCCGTACATCCATCAATCCAGCCATTTAAACCACTCATTCATCTATTCATCCAACCATTTTTAGCATTCATCAATGCGCTAATCCTTCTGTTTGACTATCAGTTCATCCATCTATTTGACCCTGCATCTGTTCGTCCGTCCGTCCTTTAATTTATATGACCAATCATTTGTCCATCCTTTCTTCCTCCCTTCATACTTCTTTCCTTCCTTTCCTCCTTCCTTCCTTTGTTTCCTCCTTCCTGCCTTCTTTTTGTCCTTTATTCATTCAGTCATTCCATCCATCCATCTTCCTTCCATCCTCAGTTAATTAATATAACCAGTCATTCGTCTTTCCTTCCTTCTTTTCATCCTTCCTTCTTTCATTCCATCCATCTTTTTCGAGTCCTGATAAACTGTAGAGTTTGGACTTTAAAAGTGTGCTGGAATCCTGATTTTATATTTTTTGGAAACTGCGGATAAATGCCCTTGTCACTGGATGTTTCCTGCTTATGTTCTGGATTTTGAATAAGGGGAGAAAATAACTCCATGTTCTCTTTTTATTTGTGTGTAAACGCCCACATAAAGATCCTGCAGCACATTATAATTGTTGAGAGAATTCTTCATAAAAAATAAAAATGTGTCTGATGTTTCTGCTGTGCTTTAAATCAGCTGAAAGCTAACATTTTACTGACCCCTGGTGGAGCCCGGCTGCATTGCCTCATCATGATGCATTTTGTCACCTGCTGTGCGATTGTTGGTGTATCTGAGAGGTCAGCGGAGAGCTGTAAAATATTACATGTCTTGTTCAGCTGCTTCAGTTTGGCTCTCATCAAATATGATGGGTTGAATCGAGGATCCTGAGTAATCCGTTCCTCAAAATACCAACACGCCTGTTCGAATATTCAGCTGGCACAGTTGCCGCTGAGCAGAACATAGCCTGCATATTAGAAAAGAAACTCCACACTGCGCTTTTGTTCCAATTCTTTTTTTTTTACTTCTGTGGGTGTGTCTTGAGTTTTTCTAGCCTGCGGAGTTCAGCACAGAGAAAAAGCCCCGCTTTCAACATCTCAGCTGAGTACAATGTGTCTAAATGGGGTCATGAATGCCTCATTTCAGTGTCAAGCACACAGAACAGAATGTGCACTTCCATCTTCTCTTCCTCTTTGTGATTTTTTTTTTTAATTCCCTACCAAGCACAGCTGCATGAAAGCCAAACCAGAGTTAGAAAGACAAAGCAACGATGAAGTAGAACAGAAGGAGTAGTCTGTTAATTTATCTGCTTTAAAAAAAAAGTTATTAATCTGCTCAATATTTTACAACTGCAAGGTGATTTTTTTTTTTTCTGGATTTTTATGATGGTTTGAGTTTTTTGTAACTGATAATGACTAACTCCTCTTTTCAACTTTAGTTTTAGTGACAATAAAGCTGAATAAAACATTTTTCAGTAAATATCAGAAGCGATTTGTGGATTGCTAACTAGGATAACATGAGGAAAGGATGAGACTAGGCATAAACATGAACCGTTTCCAGGATTGAGTCCATTAATACTTCCAAATCATTTGGTTTGTCTGATTAACTCGGAGCCAGTGATTTCAAATTGAGCATTGCACAATATATTAAAATGTTCTCATTTTAATAACGATGTTGCAAAAACTGTTTGGTTGCTGTAAATAATATGGTGTTTTAATTTCCAAGTGAAGTGAATTCACATTTTGAATTATTTTTAACCAATCAGATTGATCCTCGTTGCTACTGATGCTTCCAGTTATTTTAGATGATTGTATCGCTGTTGTGAAGAGAAAGACAAATCCGGCATCCAACCCAATGTAGTTTTTTATGCCACATTAAGACCAATTTGTTTAGGGTTCAGTTCTAATTTTTGATTGACTGACTTGTTCCCAGAATTATCCAGATAATCTAAATTTGCATGATGCCAATCTGCATTTCCAATATGTGATTTTATGTGAAAAGACCTAAAATTTCAGAGTTCTGCTCTTTTAACACAAAGCAGTCCTTGCAGACTTGCCTCAGAAAAGAGTTTGTCTCCCTGGTCAGCAATGTCTCTTCACCAGCCTGCCTTCAATTTCCTTTGCAACCAACTGCTGTGCTGCTATTACTGAGTGGCTGAAAGGTACAACTTCACGTTTTAGTTGAGAAAACAATTTTTACAGCAGAATATTGAAGGCTTGAGGCTGCCAAAACTTTAAGTATGTACAGCCAGATATATTCAGAAACTTTGCTACGGAATTGGTAAAAAAAAAAAATCCTGTTATCCTCAGAAAAACCTTTAAAGCTTGAAAGCTGTGTTGAAGTTATGTCGTCACAGCAACGTTTTATGAGGGAGCAAATAAACTGAATGTTTTTCATTTTATCGGGTAGTTTACGATGTAATGTGGGAAACCCAAACGCACCATCTGACTTTCTTATACTTCTTCTGATTGGTTTGATCCTTTAATAGCATGCATAACAGAAATGCAATACCTCTAGAAACGTAATAACCTCCCTTTATTGCTTCCAAACATCCCTTTGCAATAATGAAGATGACAGTGGGTGAAATAATTATTGAAGATTTCTAGTGGGCCCAGTGACATAAGATTCACTCTGGATATCTGCAACAACTCAAGTAATCCACACATTCTTCTAGTATGTTACTGGCTTCTACAAAGCTTCTGCAGCAAACTTTAATTAAACATTTTTTTTTCTTCAGAAATCCTATAAGAGACACATGGTCATGATTGGTTTATGGTGGAATATTGTTCTTTCCACTTCAAAATTATGGCTCCAGTAGCTGCATTTACATTACAAATGTGTGCAAATCTTTGTTGATGTTCTGCTATGATAAAAAAAAACAACATAATTTTGCAATTGCAGTGCTTCCATTAAATAGAAAACTCAATGAAAATGACAGGTGAATAAGTTTTGTCATTAAAAAACACTTCCTGTCATCTACTTCATCTTTCTTGCCAGTCTTTGGCTTTTTTGAGCACATGACTTGTGATGCAATACAAAAGTGTTTCCATTGCAGTTTTGCAAAATAAATTAATTTCTTTGACGTTGAAAAATCTCCTCTTCTGAGAGCAAAAGTAAAGTGAGTTTTTTCAAAATTTATGTAATTCAATTTAGCAAATTTATTCTTGTAATTCCATTTTGTACAATTTTAAGGTAAATGGAAATGCAGCCTGTGACGCTCACTGGAATATTAAATAGTTTAGAAATACAGTAAGCATGTTTTGCAACAGACTTTTTTGTGAAAGTATCTGCTCTAAATACTGACATTGTTTTGACACTGGGATTTCTTTTTGGCTTTCTATTCCTCTTTTATTCCAGTTTAACCCATCATTTAAAAAAAAAAAAATGTTCCTTAAAATGTGTTTAGATAACCTGGGTTGTTACCAACATCTGGCTAAGATTTTATTTCACTGGCCATATTAAAACCACTAATGAATTGTCAATATACTTTGTAGAACACAGTCCTCCTCTCTCAAATTCAGCCCTTCCACCACACCCCTGTTGGAGTCTTGGGCAGGGTGGGGGCACCTTTGACAGAGACGTTGAGGCTAAAAAAGGGGGAGGCCACCTAAATTTAGCTTTGGTGGCTGGAAACCGCAACAGACCGCCCAGAGAGGTGACACAGTGAACACACGCCACTCTTCTAGCGCCACCCCTGGAAGGCATTCGTCTCACACGGCACTTTTATGGATCTTGAGATTTAAACGGGGGTGACAGCGCAGAGAACACCTCATGGGCTAGGTGAGCGCGGGAGGAGGGGTCGCTCGTGCTCGTCAGGAACAGTTTGTGCCTTCGTAGTCTTTTTGGGGTCTTGTCAGGTTAGTGCTGGACAGCTGCGTTGTAATCCAACACCCAGGTTGACTTTTGAAGGATGCAATCTGTTGTATTAGCCTCAATACTATGCTACTTGTTAGACTCAGTTACATTTCATGCTGCTTGTTTTTGAGATGGATAGTTATTCTGAAGAACGTTTACTGAGTTTTTTATTTACAGGGTTGTTGTAAGTTATTGATAAGTCAAACATTGTGGATTTGGAGGTTACTTGTTATTGTTTTTGATGTTGCCCTTGCTCTTAGAAGATGGAAATGTGCTGACCTTCATTGGGATTTTCCCCACACGCCTGGTTCTTTTTAAGAATCACATTCATCTGCACCAGGTGAATGAATGTCTTGCAAAAGTATTAATTCTCCCTCAACCTTTTCACTCATTACTACAAACTTCAGAGGATTTCATTGAATGTTTTGGATGGATCCACATAGAGTAGTGCATAATTGTGAAGTAATAAGTTGCATGGCATCTAAAATGTTTTATAAATAAAATATGAAGGGTGGTGAGTGTTTGCATTCAGCTTCACTGAGGCTATACTTTATAAAATCACCTTTTGCTAAGAAGATCTGAAGACTGATTTTTAAAAAAAATTTTATTTTTATGTTTTAGCTCAAACTGTCGCGTAATACAGAGAACATCTGTGAACAACAATGTCAAAGTCTTGACATAGAGCTCCAGTTGTATGTTGAACCTTCACATTTTTTTTAACTTGATCAAACAAGTTTATTCTCTCTATAAGGACAGGGTTTGGGTCACTTTCTTTCAAAATGTCTACCATATTTAGCCAAGTTTAATAATTTATCTTTTCAATAAAGTGTCTGCATGGACGTGGTTCTACCTATTATAAAAGTTTGGTTGTAAAAATACAAATACTTTATATCATACTTTACATTTTCCATTCTAAGAAAAATGTGTCTGTAATAATTTTACCCTGATTCCACATAAACAGTCTCCATTTACATCAATCACCTTTACTGAACAGATCAAATTTGTATCATTCTTGAACTGCAGTTTGGGGACCGTAAAATCAGTGCAGTTTGGACACCCATTCTCTAAGGTCTTCACATATCACCACTGAGATTAAATTACATTCATATGGACTCTATTTACCAAACAAGTAACTTTTCAAGGTGTATTTGCACTGGGGTTATCATTGTAAAGACAGCTATACACCACACTTTTCAGTTTTTTTTTGTCACCAGTATTGAAAGTAATTTACTCTTTTGTAAATTTGAAATTTTTGTTCTACTTTCTGTTGCTCTGTCACATAAAAATTAGAGAAATATACATTGTAGCTTTAAGAAAATGAAGTGAACAAACAGTATGAGTAATTTTTCTCGTTACTGCAGCCATCACAGTTGTCATCATCAATCTTTTGCTCTCTGGTGAGAATCGTGATAATGTCACAATAAAACCCCATAAGCAGCAGGAGCCCCAGCTGTAAATCTGAATGAAATTGAGTCATTAACCATGGTAATGATCACCTTTAGTTGCTTCAACCAAGGAGTTGCTTTAATTTTTCAGTGTGAGGACTGAAATCAGGTCTTTACGTGTTTACGAGCCCCCGTCGTGTCGTCTCCGCCGCTCCTTTTGTTATTTCCCTATTGTGTTGTTTCTCTGGTGGAAAACATCCACCTGGGTTTCATCTCTTGATTTACTTGTGTTTGGTCTCATTCTGTGTGTGCATGTCGTCAGGAAAGAGCTTAGACAACAGCTCACTTAAGGCGCAGTCCAGCACAAGTTCCCAGCCTGATAGCACTCAGGGCTCCTCAGCTGCTGTGCACTGTAAGTCAGCATGGACGGCCAGGTTCAGCCTCTAACATTCAGATCTTATACCAAAAAAACATTTTTGTTGTTTTTTTGTGGGGGTGGTTTTTCATTTGATCCCTGCATGGACTAAAATCATCCACCTGCTGCTGTTTAGCGACACTGAATCCCAGAGGATCCCTGACTTTTGCTAAATGAGATTTTTAGATTTTAACCTGATCCTCTTTAAACATTTACTAACAGCATTGAGAAATGAACAAATTAGGGCTGGGCAATAAAGCAGGTTTATTAATTCATAAATTTTTATTTATTTTTTTTACGTTTTAATGTTCTGAAAATCAAGATTTTTTCTCCAGTGCACTCTTTGTGTTTCCATAGTTCATAGTGCTGTCGACACGCCCAGTGCGGCCATCTTGTTTGACACTCCAATTGAAAGTCTAAATAAGTAAAGATAGAATATAAGGGCAGATTTTTATTTATTTTTTAATTACCAGAATAAACACATTATATTAGGAGAAAAAGGTAGTAATTTTATAACTCCTACATGAAAAATTTAAATTAGAATGTTGATCATCTTATGAAGTTATAGGACAAACTTAATCTTCTAACACAAATTAAATTATAATCAAATTATTATCACTGGTAGGACTTTGAACAAATGGCAAAGTCTATTTCAAGGAAAACCTTACGGACTGAGCTGGTCACTCTGGAATCTTTTTTTTTCATTGAAAAATATTTTTTCCTCTTAATTTTAAGACATTCTTCTGGTAAAATTGCATCTTTATTCTGCTAATGACAATATTCTTGTAGTTAAAAGTTCTTGTAGCCTTTTATTTTATTTTTTTTAGGAAAGAAAGCGAGTAAAAAAATCAGTTAAATTGGATCTGGTAGTAAGAAATTGGAGATTTAATTTTGAATCCATATTGCCCAGCCCTAGAATAAATATATTAAATTGCTTTAAATTCAATTTTCTCAAGCCAAACCTCCAGCTGTTTTCTGAATTACCCTTTGGCTCCCTCTCATGGCGTCAAATAAAACAACAATAGTGCTGCTTAATTCTCGTGTTAAGTGTTATTTTTCCTCACATTTCCAAGCATGGATTTTGTCAGAATATTATGCAAAAAATGTTACAAGAAAATGTTCATAACAACTGCTCACGGCGAGGAAGTTTGTGGATTCTGGGGGTCGCTTTGAAATTCAAACGCCTCCATGTTCCTCCCTTCCCAAATTCAGCAGCTGCGAAGTTCTCTGACCTGCTGGGCTCTGTGCGTAGAGGCTCAGGGCCCATCACCGACGGAGAAGGTAGATCCAGCACTCCGCCTCCAGCTGCCCTCTCCGCCCCTTCCCCTCCACACACCCCTGTTGTCCCCATGCAGAGTAAGTGGGCAGGAGCTAAAACAGACTCAGCAGTAAACGACCTCTAAATGAGAGTTATAGTCATTTATCTGGCATCTGCTTTTCCTCTGATACCATGCCAAGATGCTGCATGATGAGAAGCTTGGACAGATTACAGAACAGGGTCAGAACTGATGTGGAACAAGGGAATTGAGAAAGCAGAAATTTAGCGCCGTTATGCTCTACAACGAGATGCATGCAAACTTTGAACAAGATATAAAAGTACTTTTAAATGGCCACAAATAGAACTGCAGGAAAGAGATTTAAAAAGCTGCACAAAAGCATTGCATAGTTACAGGATGTCCTCAGTAAAACAGTCTTTAAAAATAATGGAAAATAGCCAAAACAAGATACAATATTTCACAAAAGTTACTCTAGTGTTCAGTACAAATCTAAGAAAAGACAGTCATTTTTTTACCCCCCAAAAATAAATAAATAACCTTTATAAGTCCACTGACAACCCTGATAAAGGTGCAAAAAGACCAAGAGCATAGTTTTTTTAAAAACATAAAAATACCAAATATGGCAATATGTCAAAAGACAATTTATGTAAACTGTGAAGAAAAAGAAAACTTATCTAGAAGTCTTGTTGATTTGAAAACTAGAGGAAAAAACAAAATGTAATTACAAAATAACACATTTTATATGAAGCTGTTAATAAAGTAACTTCTGTTAACTCTGTTGCTAACATCGCTCTTCTTCAAAACTACAGTATATATATATTTAAAAAAAGTAAAAGTTTATTTAATCTTCTCATTTAAGCATAGCTCCATAAATTACATTAAATCACATAGCAGATTAACTCTTTCTATTAAAAAATACAAATTCCTGTTTTAATCCACCCAAAAATGAGGATTTGAAATGAAATAATTTCTGCGTATCAAAAACTATTTACATATTTAATAAAATTACCTAATTTGTGAAAGTGCCAAAACAGCTTTTAAGTTGACTCAAAATTTTCCCATTGCTTCATTTTTCTGACTTTCATGTTTTTTCCCATTTTGTTTGTAATTTGTTCTATATTCCTCTATCATTCTCTCCATCCATCCGTCCATCTGTCCGTCCATCCTGGACCCCCTCAGTGTCGCGGCTCACAGACCTGGTAAGCAGCGTCCGCAGGGTGCCGCCGCCCGCTGCACCCGACGGCGACGCCGCCTCGGCGCCGGCCCCCGTCACCAAGCCGGCCCCTCCACCTGCACACACCACTCCCCCTCCTCCCTCCCCCTCCCCCTCCAGCCCCTCCTTGTCCTCATCCCAGAGTGAGTACTAAGCCCCACAGCAAACCCCGCCCCTTTGCTGCATGGTGGCCAATCAGAGGCTGTGATCAGATGACTTTGGACTTCAGTTTGGGATTGATGCTAACATCTGGATAAACAGAAGCATGTTCTGTAGAGTGAAGTAGATCATGTTGATCTAAATGCAGATGGTTTATATTTATGTTCTTTAGCTTCATTGAACCTCATTGATGCTCTGCTGGTAGATTACTGCTGACTGCAGGTGGCTGCTTTAACTTGTATTTCAATACAAAAGGTGACACTGCTTGTGACGATACTGGATGATGTCGTGTGTGTGTGTGTGTTCTCTCTTAATAAACTAAATGTTTTGTTCAGGATCAACATCTGGAAGTTGCTGAGACTTTTCTCTTGTTTATTTTAGAGATGCATCTAATTATTATTTTAGTAATCGGTTATTCTGTCGATTAATTGGGGGGGAAAAAATTCTATTTTTAATTTTTTGCAGATTTTTCATTTAACCACTTTAGCTTATTTTAAATGTTAGAGTTACATTAAGAGATGCAAATAAACAAATAATTCAGTTCCTTTTTAAAATAAGAAAATATACTGTTTATTACCTACAATTCAACAACAGCATTCCTTTAGTGAATGTTTAATGCATCTGTAGCTAAAAAAAAACATCAACGTGAAAAAATCTGCCTTTTCTGCTTGACGTAACATCAATACAGTGTAGGACTGATCTGTTGATTATTATTCTGTTAATCGATTAATAACTGGACAGAAAAAGCTGCTTAAAGGGGAGTTTCTTTGTACAGATTTTGAACCAGATGAAGCAAAAACGGCAACACTTGAGGAGTTCTGGGTAAAACAGATAAAGTTTGTCATCTTAAATGCAAAATGTATTTATTTTTTGTATATTTTGGCTTAATTACTGTTCGGACTATGTTGTTCTGTCAGCAAATGGCTTCTTTTTTTTTTTGAGTCTATAGACTCCAGTCAACAATTAATTGATTACTAAATTAGTTAACGATTATTTCAATGATTGATCATTTAATTCCCACTTTGTCTTTTCATTAATTCAGTAAAATAAAGTAACTGCTATGTGTGTGGAGTCATGGCTGCTTTTGCCAGAGCATCTGTTTGGTTGTATTTAAATGACTAAACTAACTTTGATCCTTCAGTCCTGCTCCTGTTGTTGGTTACCTTTGTTTATAAGTCTTTCCTCTGTCTTCTGCAGCGCGCAAACAAGAAATCATCAAGATCACCGAACAGCTGATCGAGGCCATCAACAACGGAGACTTTGACGCTTACGCGTGAGTCTGGGCTCTCTTGAATGTTTTGTGTCATTTGAATAATTTGGGGTCTTGAAAACAAGCCCTGCTGTTCTGTTGTCAGTAAGATCTGCGATCCTGGGTTGACTTCGTTTGAGCCGGAGGCGTTGGGAAACCTGGTAGAGGGAATGGATTTCCACAGATTCTACTTTGAGAACCGTAAGAAATAAACATTTGTTTCCCTCTGATTCCTCTAAGATTCCTCTATTCCTATATTTAGTTCACTTTCTCTAAGATCTAAGATTCCCTCAGATCATTTCTCAGATGTGAATTATTGGTAATGAGAATAATATATGATGTGATGCCTTCCAATGTCAGTGGAACCAGTTGAAGCTAAAAATGCCACTAGAGAAGTTCTGGGTAAAACAGATTTACAAACAAAGATTTTCTTTTGTCTTAAATGGAAAATGTCTATTAATTTTATAGTTTAGATTTAGTTGTTACTCTGATTGTGGTGCTTTTTCAGCAATTGGCCTTTTTTTAAGTCTGTATTCTTCAGTTAACAGTGAATCGATAACTAAATTATTTCAATAATCGATTCATTACAATTAATCTGATTAATTGCTTCAAACCTAATTGGATTCTCTAAAAGTACTTTTTTTTTTGTTAGCCTTTTTTGTGCTTTTGTTTACAATTTTACAGTTAACAGTGAAATAAACAAAGTACATTGAGGCCTGTTATTGTTACGCAGAAATGAGAAAACCTTCCAGGAGTATAAATTATTTTCCAAGACACTGTAGATCTCTTTTTATCTCCTTTCTCTTCTTGTATTGAATAATCTAAAATAAGTAATGTCTTTATTTTTGTCAGTTTTGGCTAAGAACAACAAGCCCATCCACACCACCATCCTGAACCCCCACGTCCACCTGATCGGCGAGGACGCCGCCTGCATCGCGTACATCCGGCTCACTCAGTTTGTCGACAACCAGGGCCGGCCGCGCTCCAGCCAGTCGGAGGAAACGCGTGTCTGGCATCGCAGAGACAGCAAGTGGCAGAACATCCACTTCCACTGCTCAGGCGCGCCAGCTGCGCCTCTCCAGTGAGGTACGAGCCAGCCGACTGGGAAACACGGCAGCAGATGGCCGCCTCACTCCCAGCATGTTTAAAAAGTCTCACAGGAAGAAAATTATTAGAGTTCCTTCAAATGTATCTGCAACTTTTTAAAAGATTTGTTTAAAAAAAAACCTTCAAATAAATATATTTTTTAAATTCAGTAGCTTAATCTACTCTGAAAATGTTTGGGGGAAAAAACCCAACTTGAATCTGAAACGTAGTTTTGAACTGTTTTTCAGTTTCAAATCTTTTTTTTGTCTAAATTTTTTTTCTTTTATTTCAAAATCATTTTTCAGTTTAAAATCTTTTCAGTTACAATATTTTTTCCTCATATTTAACTTTTTTTACTTTATGAGCCCAATTTAACTCCAAATCCATTTAAATCCTTCAATTGTTTGATCATAACACATCGAACTAATCATAGTGAATGAATTATTGAAATAATTATTAATTGTATTTTAGGCAATAAAGTGTTTATTTTAATAAAGTGATCTAATTAGTCATTTACTTACAATGTTATGTATGTTTAATTTTGTATAAAAAGACTTAAATGACTAAATGAAAAAAATTCAGAAATTGGCAATTTTTAAAAATGTGATTAAATCCTTAATCACCAAAATAATTGATTGCTAAAGTAAATGTTAGTTATTGCCATAATACTTAAAACCCAGGAAGTTGTTAAAAACTCTGATTAACTTTAAAAAGCATCATAAATGGAATTAAATGCTTCAGGTACTTTTATTTTAACGGCATCATTTGGGATTGCATGTGTCATTTTCTAACAAAAACAAGTCAGTTTAAGATTTGACATCCTGTTGCGGTAAAAAAAAGAAAAAGTTTCTTTCAAGGCTTTTTGAAAAATTTCACCAGGAAGGCCAATAAATGTGGCTGCTGCACTGGGTGCTGGTCTGTCTGTGTTAAAAGTTTGATACCATTGAAACACACTTGATTAGAGGCTAAGGACCTTCAAACTTTGGAAGGACAACTGTTTGTCTCCACTGACTGGAAGAGAGAGGAGGACACAAAAACACCAGGACAGATCTGCAGTAATGTCCTTGTTTATCATTAAAAAGTGTTTGCATGACACCTTTTTTAAATCTCATAAAAGCTAGATAATAAAACAGAGACTACATCTGCAGAAGGCCATGCCTGCGTCATTCTTTTTGTGATGGAGGATGTTTTCTACACCTATTTCTCCTCTTTAAAATGTAACTGAACTGCTTGGAATAGTTTTAATATTATTGTGGACAATACAGATTTAAAATTTTAACACAAATATATTGATATTGGACAATAAATTGTCCCAGAAGTTATTGCGACAAATGATAATATTGTTGTTTTGAGACTGTTTTTAAGTAACACCAATGGTAATGACATAATAATGCCAAAACACATTCTCAAAGATCAATAAACTTTCAATACTAAATTCATTTAGCAGTGGAGACATTTTAAATATCCAAAATAAATAAAGAAAATAACAGAAACAACAAATGAATTTTGAAGTCTCTGTAAACAAAATGGTCCTTAAAAAAAGGCTAGTTGAGACCAAAGCATGAGGCTAAAGACTTTTACCATTCAGTTTTTGATAGAAAGAGAGAAAAGGAAAAAAACAATAAATCATGCAAGTGAAAATTATTGAAATTGTTTTAATTTATTTATTGCTTATTGCGGCAGACCTATTCATTTATAATGTGCTTCTTTAGGACACAAGTCACATAAAGAAGTGAAATGTGAATCACTAAACTACACTGTACCTGGATTTAATCATTCATTCTAATTTACTGACATTTTGTGATACTTTAATTGAAAAAAGGTGAGGAAAGTGGTAAAACTTAACAATTTTGGGGGATTTCAACCTTTAATTGGAGTTAATGCTGATAATAAATCAAAATTCTTATATTAATAGAGTTATCGCAATAAATGATAAACAATACGATAAGTATCCATCCTAATGCAAATGATTACAACAACAAAGACTTAATTTTGCTTATCCAAGTCACTCTTTAGCAAGTCCTCTCTGTGTTTTTAACTTGGACAAAGCATAGAGGGTAAAACCTGTGATTAGTCGTCTGTTCTCCTTTTCAGGGTTGAATGCTGTAGTTGTGTCTATCAGGAATGATCTGCTAGAGAGAAAAGAGGAAGAGGAAGGGATGAAGGAACACATCCAGTGTTGACTTGGAGGACATGGCTCGTCACGCCTCAACAATCAAATCCCTCTGTCACTGGACCCCCAGCCTCCATCCCCCAGCATGCACCTCTGCTTCTACAACCGTGACCCCGCCTCTGTCTGCATTCACAAAATAAGCTCCTGAGGACCATCGCTCTACATCTTCTTTTTCTTCTTCTTCTCTTCCTTGTTCTTCTTCTTCTCTCCAGCTCACTGGGTGTTTGATTCGGGGTGTGGCGCCCCCTACCTGTGGTCTCTCTCCCACCCCCACAATATTTTTGTGACCCTCTCTTGTCCTCCTGTGAATCTGCACCTGTGTGACATAAACACTGCACTGGAAATACAGTATGTAAAGTTTTAAGTAAAATCTATAATTATCATTACTATATTATGATTATTATTGTTACACATTTTCAATTGTATATGTAATTTGTATAATTCAGATTTCTTGATGCCAGTGGTTTTTAGAGTTGAAGGAACTTTTTTGTTTTATCTTTTTAAGGAAGCATGTTTTATTCCCCATAGTAACAGTGGCTGTTTTCTTGTTTTATTATTATTATTATTATTATTGTGGCTGTTAAGTGGAAAAGATTTATTGGCCATTTTTATAATTTGCTTCTTCTACGTTGGCTAGAATACTGCACTTGAAGTCATGGCTGACACGTCGGTTTTAGTATTTTTACTTTTATCGTTCGGCCGTTTTTTTGTTGCTTTTTGGATGGGATGTTTCTGAACATAGAGTGTGACTATACAGCAGGGGTCAGAAGTTTACATACAGTCAAGGATGTGATTAAGTTTAGGCTGCAAGGGATTAGTTTACTTTTTTCTGTGTGGAATGGGTAAAAAAACACACATCACTTTTATTACTTTAAAAAGCAAGAATTGAGCACACAAGTTTGATTTTATTGTGGATTTTCCCTTATAACACAACAAATTCAAATTTATGCATACAAGCCCCACTAATATTTGGTAAAGCAAGTTCCCTCTCTACCAAAACTTTAAGCTTCTGGCTCCATATTTAACCCATTTTCTTACCAGTTTATTTAAACTGGTTTGTTTGGTCTCTTACTCAAAAAATGAATTTTTGTTGGGTATTTAAGTCGTCTTTTTTAATAATTACCTAAACTTTGTGCAATGCATCGGTATCACTGGCAGCAAAACTGACACCAACATGCATGCCAGATGCTCCAGTGTACTTGGGTTTGAAACAGTAAGAGAGTTTAAGTGGCTAGATTATCTTATAGTTTTGCCCTCTACGTATAAGAGGAAAATTCGCAATTAATTCAAACTTCTTCTCAAAAGTCCATCTGGTTGTTCGTTAAAAGTGAGGGGAAAAAACAGCATAAATAAACCAATAACTGATGAAAGTAGGTAAACTTATGACCAGATCTGTACAGGATGTGTTGGTGAGCGATCATGCTAGGTAGCGACGTAGCATTTACAGTCCACTCCAGGTAACTGAACAAATCAGAGGAACTTGCAGTTGTTTCTTAGCTGTGCTGCAAAAACACCAAATCTGATCAAGTTGTCTTGTTTCCAATGCAAAAACCTTTAAATACTTTAAAATAAGACAAAACTAACTTATGAGTAACTTTTCAGCAAGATATAGCAACTTGTTTTAAGTCAATTATTTTTGCATATTGATAAAAATTACTACTTGCAGATTTTTTCACTTATAATAAAAGACATTTTTCTCATGTTATAAGTGAAATAATCTTGCAGCGGAACTATCAATCAAGTTTATTTGTGTAGTATATTTAATCAACAAGGCAGCTCAAAGTGCTTCACATCATAAAACACAAAATTAATTCTGTCACCAATTGAGAAAGTAGTAACAAATATGACATTTTGTCAAGTGCCATCATCAATATGTTGGTCCATGTTCCATTTATTATGGAGCACTGATTTAAATGATCTCAGTGTTTCGGCTGTGTTGCAGTTTTCTGGAAGTTTGTTCTAGATTTGTGATGCATAGAAGAGGAATGCTGCTTCTCCATGTTTGGTTTTAGTACTTTTTCATTCGTAATTGACTTAAAACAAGTTCTTCTCTTCCTAAAATGTTGCTTAGAAGTTAATGTTGTCTTATTTCAAGGGTACTGAGATATTTTCACTGGAAACTTTACAAAAATACTTAATAAGATTATTGTAGTGTTTGTGGCAGAAGAGGCTGAAGTGTGAAGCACCTCAGTGAATCAAAAAGAAAACTTTCTTTTTCACCTTTCTCCTACCTGCAATCAGGATCTCTGATTTATGTTTTAAAGCTGCACAACCTGCAAAGAAGAGCATGTTATCTGTAGCTGTTTTCTACAAGCATCAAACATAAAGTGTCAGATGAGGAGGAAGCTCTGCTGAAACCTCCCTCTGTTTTCAGTCAGACCTGAAGCTCAGTGACTCAACCTCAACCTGCTTGGGGCTCTTTTTATTTTCGGGGTAGACGGGGATGCTCAGCCGGTGTCTCCTGCTGTTGCTTGGAGACGGATGAACACCCGCTTGAAGCTCAGCGCTCCTTCTTAAAAAGGCAGAGTTATTTTTAACCTGCACTGCTGGCTTAAACACAACAGCAGGTTCTTTTTTTTTTTTTTCCGTTAATTGAAAGCGACAAAAGAAGTCGGCGCTCTGAACGACAGATCCTTTCGGATTTGTGTGACCTTTCTCGTTTCTGAAGCCATAGAGCAGAAAGTTGGTGTTACTGCTGCTTATTTTTTTATTTATTTTTTTTTTACAAATGAAGCGCATTCAGAAAGTAAGACTCCAACCTGCAACAGTGGGGAATCATGAAGGTTGTGTTTGCTTGGTGCTTCAATCATGTCGGTCTTTTAATACAGTGTGCAATATATTTGTATGTGCGTGTAGATTTCAAGCCTTCAGTGTGTGCTCTTTGAAACCCTGGGGGAGGTTTAGGAGGCGTTTTATGAGAAACAGGAACGGGCCTTGAACCCCAGGACGTTTTTTTTTTCATGCTTTATTTTTTATTTTTCTGTGCTTTTACTTCATTATGTTTGGTTTGTGTACAGTGTTATTAGCCTTTCATAACATAAAGTGCTTGTGTTAGAGGCAGCAGGGTAGAGCAGATGGACTTTGCAGCACTGAAAATTGATATTTGTTTTAGAAGAGGTTTGACTCGCGATCAGCTCCGCTGTTCTTCGTCCACCACTGGCTGCCTTCGCGTTTTGTATCACCGCTCGGTCCGAACAAGAGATTCAGAGAGACCCAGCTGTCGGTTTGGTGAACAGTCCTCAGGTTTTTATTTATTTTGAGTATTTATTTATTTATTTTAGTGGATGTTTTTACTGTGCTTTTTTTTTTCTTATCAAGTTGTTTTCCAATTGTGCAAGTACTGTCTGTAAAACCTGTTCTTAAAGGGATAGCACACTTAATTTGGCCGCCGTACAATGAGTTAGGTCTATAGAGTGTCAAAAGGTCAAATGTTTTTCCAAAAATTATAATATAATCCAGAAAATTGGGTGTGTAATAATTAATTTAATACCCTATCAACCACATTAATATCTAAGTGTGAAATCCACTAATTAAAAGTTTAAGGTAAAGGTAAAACCATTTCAACTTATTTCAGTTACTCGTGCATTTGAGCACAGTCAAACTTATAAATTATGCTAAGAGATAATTATTGTATTTTTGTAAATATTTTTGTTATTACCAACATATTTGATTTATTATAACACATTATAAATGAATAATAAATCCATTAATTATCTATGTATTTTTTTGCAAATTATAATAATTATAAAAGACAAAGTAATAATTTATTTTCCTTACTGAATTGGGGCACATTTGGACTTCCGTAGTTATTCTAAGCTACTGTTTTAAGAGGGACACTTTATGACTTATATTATTATACAGGATTGTATTTTGCGTCAGGCGTCCCTCGGATGTTTCAACACTTTCTTGAATTTTGTCAGATGAAGCCTTTTTCCTGACCACTGAGAGTTTGTATCGTACTCACGGCTCATCCAGTAAGGACGCTCTTGTCTACTTCAACCTGTTTTAATACTAAGAGGTCAACCCTTCTCCAGAAAAAAAAGAAATAGCAGCATGTACAGTACAAAAGTGATGTTCTTCTGTTCTTCTTAGTGTGTTTCTAGCCTTGAAAATCAACATAATAAGACTCACATATTTAAAACGAGGGAGTTCACAGTATTATAGCACTGCTGCTAGCAGCGTAGCTTTCATCTTCTTTGCATGACAGTCAAAAGGACACTTTTAGTTTTTTGGTGTTTTTATTTGGGTTCTCATTTTCTACTGAATGCTGGTAAACTCGATCTTTCTCTATTTTCTCAGCTTTTTAAGTGCATATAACAATTTTTGTCTCCAGATGATATAATGAAGATGATTAATATGGTAAGGATTATTATAATCATGACTGTGGCACTAAGGATGACTATGATAAAGTCGACATTGATGATGATGATGATGATGTGTTGATGATACTTTTGCATGCTTTTCTATGGGTTCTCAGTGTTGTCAGTGCAGCCAGCAGGAGGCGCAGTTGCACCACATGAAGCACAGACAATGTTTTGCATTTAGTCTAGAAATTGGATCAGAGAAACGAACTGGTTCATTCAGGCTGAGCCGCCATTTTCACTCTGAACGTCTGCGTTATTTTTTATTTTTTTCCTGCAGCAGAAACTAAGTTGCTCTGACAACACTGAGGTGGTTTCTCTTCTGTGGGAGTCTCTCTTTTTCCTGCTCCCTCTGTTTCCAACCTTCTTCAATCATTTCTCTGCAGTCGGCTCTTTCTGGTTTCCCTTTGTCTCTTTTTGTCAGTTTGACTTTCTTCTGTATAATATTAACCCTCTAGTTCTCCGCTTCTTCAGATTATTGCTCTGTTCTCTTACATGCTACACGTGTTTCTCTAACTTCAAGAAAATGTGTTAAGGTGTTATCAATAAAATGAGTTTAAATAGAAACTTCAGTGTCTTTCTGTGTAGATGCTTTTTAGTTTACATGAACATACATCACTCCAAATGTCGTAAACGTTTATTAAATCTTTCAAATTGATAAAAAATCATGTAGACTTTTAATATCTGCTCAAGGAAAAAACTGCATAAAATGTAACAAAGGAAAATAATTTCGAAATGCTAAATATTAGATTTAATATTCTGTATGGTAAGAAAAGATCAGCGTATATAAAGACATTAACTTTTGAAAGCATTTCATAAAGAAAACTACATGTACACAGTATATTCCATATATTTACTGATCCCCTTGCCAAAAGTTTTTATGATATTTAACATTTAAGTGACATAAAGTAAGCAAAAACAACTGAATCTGTAACATTTTAAAAAAAGACTGTAATCTCCATATTTCTGGAGTAAAATAAAAAAAAGTTTTCTGTTACAGTTCTTAAAAAGAAAAGAAAAATAGATGAAAGCTGGAAGCATTAGATAATAAAAGTCAAGTAAAACCTGACTTAAAGAAAACACCAGTATATCCACATACTTTATCAAGAACAATTATAAAAAGATGATTTTTAAAAAGCTCAAAAGAGTTCTCCAATGTCAAATTAAAGGGAAGGAAAATGTTCTGTTTTCAGTTTTTCATAAAATCCATAAACAGCTTGTCTTGGTCACATGACCTCAGAGTCTTATTAAGGTTATACAATATTAAAATATTCCAAAACGCTAGAAGTAAAATGAAACCCTTAAAGAAAACCTTAACTTGTTATTGGCCAGAGAAAGTCTGGTTTTATTGTTATCAATAGCAATAAATCCACCTTTTAGGATTCATACAAAGTGATTTTTTTTTAATCTATCATAGTTCAAAAATTACAAAATTAATAAAATGCCAGACTTTAGCTTTAATTCTTATTTAAGGGATTAACTAAAATATTATTTATACATTTCAAAATCAATCATGTAAAAAATCTGTAAAACTACACAAACTTTTCAGTTTCACATAATTTTGATCTTTGTCGTTTTTGCTCCAGCAGCTTCTCCAACACTGAAATATGGGAAGAGTTTCTCAGTGAAAGTGTCTCTGTAAGTGTAGATGTGGGTCATGTCTTCAGAGTCATGGAAGGACACAAAGCCGCTGTCGTAATCCAGTTGGACTCTGATCCTCTGGAGACTCTTCTTCACGGATATGGACTTACTATCACCATCAGTGTATTTTCCATCTTCAAAACATAAACACCAGATTCCAAATTGTGGTGTAACATCTCTCTCTCCCTTCCTGTGAACAGACTCTTTGACCAAACCCAAATACCAGTCAGGATGATCTCCCACCTCCACATCCCAGCTGTGTTTCCCTGAACTGAAACCATCAGAACCAAACACTTCAATATAAATGTTTCTCTCTGGATTATCAGGAAGCTGCTGATCTGTGTCTCCATTCCTCAAACTGGTCAGATCCTCAGACAGGTGGATCCATCCATTTGCAGTGTTTGGGTCCAGAATGACGGGACTGAACTTCACCTTGTCCTTCATCTTCTCCCAGACTCTGAAGGACAGGTTGCCCAGGTGTTTGGCCACATCTATCAGAGCTCCTGAGACCAGCTGTGGATCTGGCAGTGACCTCTGACCTCTGGCTCTGCTCTGAGTGGCTTCATAACTGCTGAGGAACGACACGTTGTCTTTCTGCAGCTCTTCTTCAACAGCAGAGATACTGTCTGACAGAGAGGAGATCTGCTCCTCAATCCTCTTCATCTCTCTCATGATAGTCTTCCTCTTCTGCTCCTCTTCCTCCCTCAGAGCTGCCAGTCTGGACTCCTCTTCCTCTCTCAGGAACTGGTGGAGCTTGTTGAACTCTGCTCTGATCTGTCTCTCTGTGGACAACACCTGCTTCTTGGAGTGTTGAATCACATCATCGTATGTTTTCTCCACTTGTTTGTGTTTGTTCCTCTTGTCCTGCAGAGACTTTAAGTCAGATTTCAGCTGCTCCTTCAGTTCACTGACTGCTTGTTCAATAGGAACCACTTTGTGACTCTGGTGGAGAGAAAACTCACAGACAGGACACACAGC
>CAEFZY010048707.1:0-26678 GCA_903066815.1 Brachyrhaphis roseni
ATGGACAACCATTTGTTTTCGATTGCTGATGCAAAAACTTTCTGCCCATCTGCTAGTCCACAATGTGCAGCATTTGTTTGTGAGACGGCCACGCACGTGGTAGCCATGCTATGACGTAGAATGGGCATCAGCCAATGAAACCGGCCCCATGGGCGGAGTGTGGTAAGGTCCATTAGTGATGGGTCCGACAACACCAATGCGTCGGCCCATGCATCAAGCCCATAGACAAAACCCCGTGTTGGTGCGCGTGTTGCTTTCAGCAAGTCACGTGACCGATACAGGAACTGTTTCGAAATGACACTGGCCGCCAAACTGTGTTTATAAGGAAGTGAATCTGTCAACGGGATGCATTTACCCGCCAGATAATGCTTCTGCATGTTGGTGTTCCTGCTAAAGCCTTTTTTTGTTTGTTTGGTTTTTTGTTTTTTGCCCTGATTTTCCTTTTACGCCTTTCTTACAACGTCCTGCAGTGTGTGGTGTGTTACTTTGTGGTGTGTTGAATATGACTTTAGATAGGGGAATCCCAAACAGTTGCCACGGCAACTGAGAGTTCGGTGGACATCGGAGGTGATATGTGGAAATGTTTATTACTGTATGTGGTCATTTTTATAGATGTGGTTATGTTTATTCAGTTAAAAATGTTAACTATGAAAAAACATAACTCACCTCCAAATCATAGTGCAGCAAATAGAGCGGCTGCTCCCGCCTCTTTTATCAAACGCCTTTTCTTTTTGTTTTGTCTTTTATCGCTTAAAATGAGACAAACTATCACTACTGCTTCTACATCGTCATCCGTGTTTGTTTATTCTAAATTCATGGTATGTTGGGTTTTTTACTGGATTTTCTTCTGGAACCGGGATGTTCGTGAGTGAAATCGGATCTTGTGTTGCTCCTGCCGTGTGTCTGGACACACGAACCGATCGAACCTGTTGGACTTTTATCAGTTCTGTGGTCACTGAGGTCTGGAAAATCGGCCAACAATTTTAAAAACGTGCCGTGTGAACCAGACCTAAAACTC
The DNA here is from genome assembly GCA_903066815.1 of Brachyrhaphis roseni. NCBI lineage: Eukaryota > Metazoa > Chordata > Actinopteri > Cyprinodontiformes > Poeciliidae > Brachyrhaphis > Brachyrhaphis roseni. The sequence goes on from CAEFZY010048707.1 coordinate 1,019, forward strand.
ACCAGCTCCACTCCTCTCATCTCGTCCACTGCCCTAACGCTCTCTGACTCTGGTCGCTATGGTAACGTTTACATATCCCTTCAAAATAAGATACAGAGGCGCCACAAAAACGAACATTCTACTTTCCTGAAAATTTTAACTCACGATAAAGTCTAATGGAGCCCTGAGCTCGTTTCTTTGCTAGGAGACGGTCCCATCTAAATATAAGATTCTCCAGACTCAAATAACACATAAAACGGAAATATTTCATTATTTCCTGCGCGGCCCAGGGGTTGGGGACCACTGGACTAGGTCATCAAATCAGCCTGTCAACTACGTTGCCTGTAGGGATTTTTAATGTCCAGCAGGTGTCAGTATTCAGTGACACAGTATCGACACAGTATCAATACAGTTTTGCTTTGGGTCGAAATGATACATGACACCTCATTTACCCATCACTAATCCAGAGTGAAGTGAAGGCTGCTAACTTTGCTGTGCGGCGTTAGCTTTAACTGGTAGCGACGAATATTTACAAGCCACCGTCTTCTTAATTCAGGACCGTTTGGAAATCCATGACAACTTAAAATCCAATTTTATTAGGAAGACAACAAAGTGCAAAGTATTGTTTTATTTGCGTCTGAAATACAACTTTGTCTTTTTTAGCTGTCATAGTAACTGAAAGCGGGAAAAAATGAGCTGTATTTGTGCATATGGTTGTGACGTCAGCGCCTTATGTGCAAAGAGCCCATTATCCAAGACGATAACAGGCCCAAGAAGGACCAGTCACATTTTTTCTACTGCTGTCATGTGTGATGGATTAGCCCCTTGTATTGTTGTCATGAAGTCACCTTAAAGCATTTCCTTTCCAATTGTAACCAAAGTGGTGAATGTATCCCACCAAGGTCAGTTGATGCATATTTAATACATAGGCACACCAAGGATTATGTTGGAAGCACTTTTCCACCATCTCGTGGTCAGCGTTAACCCTATTACATATTATATAGCTTTTTTCAAGTACCAGTTTCTACCTTATTTAGTATCTGCTCGACAGCAAAAACATAGTTTGATTTTAAATTATTTTGTAACCTTTCTTAAGTTAACGCATTTGGTTCAGAACTCAGTGGAGCGGAAGTAATGTTCAATACGGACAATTTTCAGTGTGACACAAGCAAGTAAAGAGATTGCTTACCCCCAGTTTTTCTCATCTCATCGCCTCCTTCACATTGGACGTAACTTTTTAAAGGACTAATATCAAGTGTTATGGTGAAGCCACAGTTAAGTCCAGTTTCTGACCCGGTATTTAAGAAGTGTGAAGTGCAGCTATGAAGTTTATCGTATTTCTCCCGTTTGGTAACGGCAAGCAATGAGGTGCGTTCAAGGGGCCTACGTTAATTCCAGTGTCCATGTATACGTGATTAAACAGGCATTTTATGTGTGTAAGCTTAATACTTGGTTTACATTGGTAACAATGTTATCTGTAAGGCATGTTACATGATGTCTGAATGAGGTGAAGCTTACTGAATGAATAATAAACTCGGAGAACACCATCCTTAGTCGTTTGATAACAAAAAATGACAGAACAGTAATGAAAACTTTACAATAAAAGAAAAGAAAATAGTATACATCAATACATTTTTGAACCTGCTTGTCCATCCAGGGTCACGGAGGAGCTGGTGCCTCTTTCCAGCTGTCATTAGCTATGAGTCAGAGTACACAGTGAACAGGTTGTCAGTCCATCACAGGCCAATACAGAGACAAACAACCTCAGATGAAATGTGAAACAATGAAGGTTCAGAATTATTTGTAATTTCTAACCACTGTTGTGTCTCAAAAACCTAATAGACATGCAGGAGAGGTTTACATTTCCAACACTACCATGCTCTTCTCTTGTGACTGTGATGTTTCAGTAACGAATTGTAGCGGAAAATGTAATGCAGTTTCTTTAATTAATGAATAAGCTGTGAAGTTATCTGAATGTGTAAAAGCAGCCAGTGTTTCCATGAGAGGGAGAACATGAACGCAGAAAGAAAAGGAGATAAAGGACATCCTGCATCTTAAATAATTCGGACAGAGCTCTCCACCTTACCACATGCTTAATTATCCCAGACTCTCCAGCTACATGATTAACATTCTCATGTATTCCCCAACAGATTCTGAATTCTAATGGGTCAGAGCTGCGTGTTCAGGTTTTGACTTTGGAAAGGTAGGTTACTGGAGCTCCTGGATCTGCAGAGTGATAAAAAAAAGGATTTAATCTTCCATCAGAGGTAATTTATAAAGTAGTAAAGAAGGCTGTCCTCAGAATAGCTCATTAATTCATCATTTCCTTGAACCCTGGTACTTCAACCTTAGATGGTGGTGGCTGTAACGCAACGTGCTTTCCTAAGACGAAACAATGATTTTAATCAGGAGACATGATGAAAGATAATGTTAAATGTTTTGTCACTGTTCTACTGCTTTTAAAAATGTTGCTGGTTTAAAACTTGTCAGGTAAATCATAAGCTGCGTTTCTGTCACAAATGAGTGCAAAACTTTGTTAATATCCTGACAAAAAGCACAATTTCGCAATTGCAGTGCTTCTATTAAATAAGAATTTTAAAAACATGTGAATAACTTTGTTTACACAATAAGTAATTAAAAAACATGCCACACCATTCTCCACTTACCACTTTCTGTTGTCTTCTTCGTCTTTTCCAGACAGTAAAAACATCCAGTTGTTGATTAAGATTTGTGTGCTGTGAACAAAGTGTTACAAAATATACATATTTTGATGCAGCAAGAAAACAGCCTCATCCTTGTGCAAAAATATTTTGTCAAAGCACCTGAGGCTTTTCTAAATTGCCATGTTTCCATTAAGCAAACTTATTTTCATAATTTCAATTTGTGCTATTATATTGTAAATGGAAACACAGCTACAAAAAGCTCTGAGTCAAACATTTAATGTTACGTCATGCAGAGTGTCAGGATTTGTTTTGTTTCACAAGTTTGAGTTGGTTAAATTTTAAGTTTAATTTCCTCCAAACAAACTAAACAGACTGAATAAAATTTCTAAGTGCATGCTTTGCTTGTCTGATTGGAATATGATGGGTTACACTGTACTAAACGAGTATAAACAATAAGCAACGGAGTGAAAAGCATACTGCAGTTGGAAGGGCGTGTGGTTGATGAAGGATTTGTCACCAGGATTTTGACGGTGGCTGGGAATTTTGAAGCTAGCTCAGTGGCCGCCGGCGGCCGCAGATGGAGCCAAGCTGGATATTTGACATTAATTAGGAGGAAGAGGCCAGTTTCTCAAATCTGTCATGGCTGCTCATCAGCTGCATTACTCTCAGTCTGTCCATATATCTCTCTACCTCTCCACAAAATATCTACCTTTTCATCTTTGCGGAGGATCCATCTATCTGTAGTGAGGCCTGTTGCTTTGGGCTCTGATGTTGAGCTCTGACAGAGCTCAAAGTTTTGATTAATGGCTCAGCTGTGAGTCAGAATCCTGTAATTGGCGACTGACTCTCGCTGCTTTTCCATTTTTCTTTCCCGTTTCACGCTGACAGAGCTGCAGCTGATGTCTGAGCGCCGCTCTGCAATGTCTTCGAGTTAGTGTCAAACCTGAAGCTGCCCACAGCCACGAATAACATTCTTCACACTTTTTCAGCAGGTTTGACGCATATAATGCCTGAGGAAGGAACACAAACAGAGGCTGAAAGAGTTTGCTGGTGTTTACTCAGGAACTTGACTGGAAAAGCTGCAGTCAGTGATTGGATAAACCTGGGATTGCATTCCTATATCGGCCCTGTCTTACAATATAACTTCAACTTTCACTTTACTTGGACTTTGGCATCATTGTAAGAACCCAGTAAGACTTTTCACCTTGTAAACTTGGAGGCAAACTCAAACAATGTAATATAAATGCAAACAAGCAATTTATAACAATCAACAGAGTATAAATGGATACTTCATGTGTAAAGTAAAATGTTATTGTAACTAAGCTTTCATCTCACGTAAAAGGAGCTCACCAGAAAAAAAATAGCTTAAATTTTTTAATCGCTCCAAGCTTGCAAAGTCATGTTTTATTTTTCATTTAGGGTTGACTAGTAGTCATCTAAAACCTTGGATTGAATATTTCTCTGCTCATGTCTCATTGCTTTGACATCATCCGCCCTCCTGAGGTAAAACATGAAGCGTTCGCTGTCTGGAAGAATCTAATTTTAACAGACGTTTGGAAATAACAGAGGGATGAATAATTATGCTTTTTAAATGTTTTATCATTCTGAGAGCAGACTGTTGGGGCCCCAAAGATGGAAAGGAGATGGAGAGCCTGATTTAAGTATTCAGACAACTGGAACTTTTCTTCAGTTGTGACATTAAAGCCACAAAATTTGCTCCAAGCCTGCATCAATATTGCAATATTGATGTTGCAATATTATATTGGGATTTTTTGCGATAAACCAACACAAAGTAGCACACTATTATAAACTGGAAGGAAAATTAGACATAAATTTTAGAAAGTCTGAAAGTTTGTGCTGTTTTCAGCTACTTTTACTCTGATGTTCCTAAAAATAATTCCCTTTAAAGTAATCTAATCTAAAAATGTTGAACCTTACTCTAAATTATTCTGTTCTTTGAAGACCTGAGTGGTTTGTTAGTGAATATTAGTGAAAAAACAATATAAGATCAAAGGAGCACATTACTGAAAGTAAAACCTGTTGTTTTGTTTGCCTGGAGCAGTTTCACCTTCAAGGAGGTCAACAAACAAAAATAAAAAGTCCACTGGTTTAGATCAATACATTTTTATGGGTTTAAAAGCCCACTAGTCCTAATAACAGTAAATATGTATTGTTTTATGTGCAAGAAAACAAAAAATATCCAAAACAATAACATGGAAAAAGAGTACAAGACACTGCAACATCATGTTAGCATTGCTTCAGCTCTAAAATGACCACCAGCACAGTAGAGAATGATCATTATTAAGAAAAAGGAAGTTACATTTTACCTTTGCTTTAGCTACAGTATATTCTATTTCATATCTGACACTTTAAGGTTTTATGCAGGTGGAGTACCCATGGGACACTTTACAGTTTTAATCCAGCGCTCCTTCTGAAACTATTTTAAAAAACGGCAATATTTGACTGAGATTTTGTTGATGTTTCAAACCATTTGAATATTATCAACTGATTTTCTAAACAAGCACCTTAAATTAATATGATAGTTTTCATCTGTAATATCGTTTTAGTGTAGAAATCCCAATGCTGACAGGACTTTGAGGTCCACAGGAGACAACCAGTCCTTTCTATTTTCACCTCCCCCCCTTTCGGTGCAGACACCTGAATCCTGCAGGAATATTGATGTTGCAATATCTAAAGGCTTTCGATGCGTTGGTTCATATGCATCACAGCACACACACGCCCCATGTCTGACCAACTTCCGGCTGTTTCCTTGCTTTTAAACGGAGCTATCACTCTCCAGACACAGAGAGTGTCTATGAACATCAGTTTTCATCAAGGACTCCATTGACAGTTTACAGCTCTATGGTTGGTGATGCAAGCTATTGAAAGTGGCACATTTTCTGTCAGGTACACACCCTGCTCACCTAAAAGACAAGTATAAAAATGTCTTTTTTGATCAATCTTGTTATTATAGTAGCTTTATGTTATGTTGTTGTTTACAACTCAACTTCTACAGGTGATCAGAAAGTCACACAGTGCATGTTATTGTTGATGGAAAGCAACCAGTTATTTTTTTTTTCAATAATGAAATTTTAGTGTGCAACTGGACATATTACTTTTTTCTAGATGAGTCAGAGTTAATTAAAATAGCAGTTTAGATATTGCACACTGTAGAAAGATAAAATGAGTTCATTTTAATTTGAGGAAAGTGTAATAACTCCACATTAAATACCTTCTGAAATCCCTTTCACAGTTTAGTCCATGAAGTAGTAGAGTTATAACATTTTGCTTGTTTGGCACAATGATCCTGTTCTTTTAAGATTTTCTTAAAGAACATGCACGTTTGTGTGATTTTGTGTCATTGTTATGATGCTAATGATTAATAAGCTCCGTTTATCCAGCAAACTGTCATCACCTTTTTGTGCTCATCCGATAAAAACCAACAGGGACGGTTTGTCTGAATGAGTTCTTTGAACACATCCCTGCAATTCCTGCTGGTGTTACAAAGTTCACTGGATTTATAACCACTAATATTCCTGATTCTCAGAGTTCATCAGCAATCTGAATCTTTTATTATTTATGTTGTCATATTCATCAGAAAACTATTTTAAATTGAGTTACAAAAAGTAGTGGGAGAAAAAGAATAAATAGAAAATTTATTGCAATGAATTTCATTTAGGAGTACAGTAGTAAAATACATTAACACAAAAGCAAATTTTGAACATTTTTGAAGAACATTTTCTTTCCATTTTACAAATATTCACCACTTTGTGCTACTCAAAAATGCATTTGAATTTGTGGAAATATTGTAACCAAATGTTAGCAAAATAAAGGGTACCTTTGTAAGGCATGGTATATTTCCCTTTAGATACCAGTAGTTGAATCATCTCTAATTGGGTTTTATTGTTTAATTTAGAATAAGTGGAAATCAAAGGAAAGGGTGATATGCTTTGTAAATATATGTATTGAGCTTTTACACTTCCTTAGTCAGGAGATGAATTAAACTACTCTTGAGAGAAGTACGCCTTGCAATCTGTTTAGGGCTCAATTTCATTAACTAATTGGATCATATTTGACAGAAAACAAAAATATATGAGCTGGCTTCTGTTGCAGCAAAAGAATATCTTTGTTCTGTTTGTAGGAGGTTGAGCAGATAGGTAGTCTAAGGTCATAACTGAATCAGAGGCGGTTCTGGGTGATTCAGAGTGGTTTGAATAGGGAGCATAAATCACACATACCCTGAGGAGGGTTCATTACCTTGAAAATAAAGCTTTTACCGCTGATTGCATTCGGTAGCTTTACACGGCTCCAGCAGCTGAACAGAAGCCCTCACAATCGGTTTGCTTTATCCTTGTTCTTATTTACAATGCAACACAGGAACTTGAGCTTTGATAGAAAAATAACGCAAACCCCAAAAAACATGATGGTTGTGTATTACTCCCAGCTACTTAAAATTCACGGGGGCGTCCTCTTTTATTGCAGAGTCGTTTCTCAAATGCCACAAGGAAAGGAGCGGTGATAACAGACGTGATGCACAAGCTGCCTTTTTATGCTGCATAGAAAATTACAAAGAGAAGGTATTCCATTTTGTAAATGCCTCACCTTGTGTCTTGCCCTCTCTTGCTGTCTCTGTCTCTTTCTTCAGAAGCCTTACTGCTCACTTAAAAATCTGAGGGCGATTGCTGACGTCCGTTCTCTCGGTAACGAATCAGTTTTCCCTCAATGGCTACAAATCAATCGGCGTCCGGACAGCCTCTGCAATGCAGGCGCGGGCCGAGGCTGGGAGAGCGTTTAACTGGAAGGGCTGGTGTGTCGGGCTGCGAGGGGCGGGCACAAAACAAAAAGGAAAATCAAGCTTTTATTGCATGAATCTTTATAAAGTCCTCCACCTCTTTTTCTGTCTTAATAACACGTTTATTTAAAACCTTTTAAGATGTTAAGCAAAGGATTATCTTTTGTGTCCACAGTTTCTAAGCTAGCAGTTTCACTTCAGAACATAAAGCCGTCTCCTTTATTATTGGCAGCCCTGGTAAAGATGTATTAAAAAGCCTTTAAATAAATTAATCTTTAATTGCTACAGCATAATCTCTAACAGAAAAAATAAATAAATTGCACCCTTTATTTTAAAACTAGAGTATGTAACGTTTACAAAAATGCTTTTTCCACGATGGCTAAAATGGTCACCATGTTGTGACAGATAATCTGTGAAAACATCAATCTCCTCCACCTCCTCTCTAAGCTACTTGCTGTCTGAAGAAACGCACCTCTCCCGGTCAAAAGCAACCAATCAGAGCCAGGATTAGGGTCTTAGCGCTGTCAATCATGCTTGTGTATGTACTAATCAATGTGTTAATGGTGGAGAAACAAGTAATTTTACAGGAAAATTGTTTATCTGCAGTCAGTGGTGGCTATGCCAACTAGCCTTAGCATTCTTGACAGGCTCCATTGTGGTGGACCAGCTGTAGCGTAGCAGAGAGCAAGGAAGAGTGTGTGAACAGCAGGTACACGAGACTCCCTCCTCCTGGCTGTGATTGATTGTTTTTTACAAAGCTGTGTATTTCTGCAGTGAGCACTGGGAGAAGACAGAGGAGCTGGGCAGGAAGACGTTGGAGTCTGGGATATGGTGCTGGCCTCATGATTTGAGATGATTTGAACTTCTTCCTTCTCTCTTTGGTCCTGCTCTGCATCCATGAAGTCTCCTTCATGGTTTAGGTATGATTTGAGTTTTTGTGATGCTCCTCGGTCCTTCCAGTTGTAAAAACACTACATTGATCCCATTTGATGCTTCATAACAACTGTTCAGATTTAAAAATGTAAGAAATAAAAAAATATGTTCCAGCTGCACATATTCCTAACCAGGGGGAATAACTTTCCCAGAAACTGTCCATGAAATTATATATATATATATATATATATATATATATATATATACTTTCTTTATTTTTCTTGTCTTTTGAAAACCAGCACAGTTCTTTCCTGCTACATTTACAGAAATTTAGAGATCCAAAGTGAAATTGTTGACCCAAAACATGGAGCATGTGTACATCTGCACATATTTTTAAAAAATTAATAATTTCTGCAACAATCTCACCATTAAGTTTAACATAAAACAACTGTCCTCAATTTCAAAATGTGAGCTGAAAATCTAAATTCATCTACAGTACACATTTTCCTTGATTAAAAAAAAAGTCTGCATACACTCCAACCTTAAGGGCAACATAAACGAGAATCCGAAGAGTCAAATGTCTAAAATGTCAGAACAGTTTCTTACGACGCTTTTCCTTATGAGGTACATGGGCTCCGGTGAGGAGGAGGAAAAAGTGTAGAGGGCATCTGATCTCCATTAACTCTGCAGTCAGCGTGCAGCGATTTAGTTAGCAGGTGTATGAAGCCAAAGATGAGGAAGGTCAGAAAGAGTCTGCTGAAAAGAACAGCCTCCCGGAACACAAAGGAGAAATATATTTTGTGCAAAAACATATCTGTACCATATAAAAGAGAAAAAACGTGATCACTATGTTATCTTTTGCTGCTGTGAGTTTATCAGGGTTTGGACTGGTCACACGGGAACTTTGACAAAAAGCATCAAAAATGGTTCTGTCCGTTAATTACAAAGAAAATAAAGATTTCAGCTATGGGAATTTATAGCTTTGTGACAAAAAGTACATTTTCAGGTGTAGTTCAGTGAAACACATTTACTAAAATAAGATTATTGTTGACAGAAAAAAATTCATTTATTATCTTTTTTATTAAATAAAGTTGCTCTGTTCTTTCCAAAACTTCATTTAAAACTGATTTACATGATCTAAATTCTATCCAGTCAGCTAAATCTTCATCTAAAGACACCTAACCTTTATTTCCCTGCTGTCTAATATTAAATTTGACTAACTTTCCATAATTCACATTAGTTGGGATTATTAAGTTTATTTATGTTAGCAAATGAATGCCAGCATAGTGAGAACAAGACACTAAGATTATACTGTTCAGGAAGGAGACGCGTTCTGTATCCCAGATATTAACGTGTTTTGGTGTAAAATGTGTAAATCAACCCAGAACAAATGCAGAAGACGTGAAGATGCTGACTCAACCTGACTCAAGAGTTGCACTGAAATAAGTCCTGTACAGACACTGACTGAAAGGCCATTCAGAACGGAAGAAGCCAAAACTCAAATAGAAATTCTTCATTGCAAGAACAAAATATTCAAAGGGAGGAAGGTCACATCTCCTAAAGATCACTAAGACTGCTCTCTGACAATATCCTAAATGCTCAAAAACTAAAAAAAAAACATCCTTCATTGTCTAGAAGATTATTTAGACAATTAAATAATTGGCGAGGAACGGTGAAGCTAATACTCCTTCTTGCCAAGCTGTACATTAATATTTGGTTTCCTGGATTGGAATATAACGCAACTGTTTCAAAACTTTTTGAAAAGCCAATCACTCGTAACGGATTACATCAGGAATACACACACAACCATGCTGAATCAGTGGGAGTCAAACGTAAGGAAGGAAGCAAACTGTCGGTGATGACTCTCTAGATGATGAAAGTAATAAGTTCTCGTGAAGCTGCTGCTGCCTTGGGCAAAGCTAAATGTCCTCTGCTTGGTCTCAGGGTAAAACCCAGATTTCTCATTTGGTTCCCCACTGAAAAGCTTACTAGAGACAAATGGAGCTGCTTGAGGCGACCTGGAGCAGCTTGAGAACCATCAAATGAAAATACACAGTCATTGTGTGAGTTGCTGTACAGTCAGGATGATACATCTTTGCTCATTTTGTTTTGTCTATGAATCTACTACTTCCTCAGGCCAACTGTTCGTCATCAAAACCGAAGCAGAATTTGCAATCATTTGATAAGACAGAAACCAGCGGATACAGCTGAAAAGTCAACTTCAGTGGTGGACTCGAATAAAATGAAGCTAGCTCTCCAAAAGTGGAGAAAGAAGCAACAAAGTTTGCACAATGTGTGTGCAAATATGTTTCTTCATGGGGAAAACCGTTAGAGCAACTTAGGAAAGAAAGCAAAGCAAAGGTTTGATGGAAAAAATTTAGTCCAGTCCAGACATTATCATTAACATTTAGTAATAAAAGTAAAGCTACACCTAGAGCTTGTGGGAGTTTACATAAATTATTAAACCATTTTTATTTCACTATTTATTTAGCTATTTGGCTTTGAATTTATCTGCTTTGCCTTTCAGAGTTTTGTTTTCTGTAATTAATTCATATCAAATTTTTTTCAGAATTCATATTTACATTTTATACTTGTATCTGTATCTTTCTCATAACATTGTTAGTGCTATGTCTCACCTCACCTCTGGGGGCGCTGTGCTAAACACAGTGAATGAAGTAAGATGTTGGCCATCATCGCTGTCTCTCTTTATATTGCCAGTGTACATAATTGTTTAAACATGTTCTATATACTATATGTTGGTGCTCCACAGTCTGCTTTATATCTTTAGTGACTGCTGCGCCATGAAAATGTGCAGGGTGAAGCAGAAACTACCATGCCACACTGATAGGGGGCAGTGCTGAGCCGCATAGGCATTAAGAGCAACATTTACTCTTCTTCTACACATTGAAGTACAAGAAATAAATGACAGAACCGACTCAGGACTACTCTCCTCCTTGGATGCATTAAAGCAGCCAGATTTTTTACAAATGAAGGCAAACAATGATTTTTAGAAGAGTGACGGAGATGAAAAGTGCAGACGCATTGACTTTATATACAAATAAAAGTAAGACCATACTCAATTGTTTAAAAAGAGTGATCAGCCCTCCTATAAAAACATGTTTTAAATCAAATTTGACCATATGTTAAGCTTTGTTTGTTTTCCTCACTATCATTGTTTAACAGGAATTTTTTAAAGGATGATAAAGCAACTTTTAAGACAACTAAATGATTAATTATGATTAAAACTGAAATAAAAACTTCTATTTTGGATTTTATGTATTTGTACATCTGACTCAGTCGGTGACTCACCAGAACCTCGCCCCACATCATTGGTAACAAGTTAAATAGACAAACCACACAACTCTGAAGAGATAAATATAGACTGACTTAGCTGTAGCTGTAGGCAGAGTGATTGTTGACAACAGGTGGAGGTGGGGAATTTAACTCCCTTAGCATCCGTCCCATCTGTGTGTTGAACAGACAGAAAAACACTCTTATGTTTGAACTGGAAAATGTTTTCTGATGCGTTTCATCTTCTCACCCTGTGGATTTACACATTTTAAAAAACTTACTTGATTGTAGCAGTAAAAACAGGAAGTTTGTATCTCTGGTCTTGACTCCTCCACATCCAACATCAACCTAGTAAAAAAATTAGTTCATGTTCAGAGTCGAGTCAGTCCAGGTAATAATGGCCTCCTCTCCATCTCCGGGCACAGATTGTCCATAAAGGCAGAGATAATAAGTTCACATTAAAACATTACTCATGTTGCCTGACAGAAAGGCTGTGACCTTAATCTCCAACCTGAGGTCAAACACACCAACACACTTACTCCATGTCTCCCTCCACACACTGCTAGAACTCATTCTAGCCTCTATAAATGCTTGTGCAACCAGCCAAATCCTCTCACAACTTAATCTGTCAGAAATAGTTTTGTGGAAGCTAAACAACCTCTCTGCAGCCGTGCTGCATCCTGGCAGCCAGTCGAATCTTTGGATCCACAGCCTATTGTGTTAGAGGGGACGCAACATATTGCATATTGCAGCTCTCTGACCCTACAGCTCAGGAAACTACAGCTATATTTCTGTTTTGCTTCAGTTCCGGCATCAAGCAGCCTCGACGTCGTGTGACAAATGTATGTTTGCAATCTAGTGGCACGGCACTCCATAAAAACGACGGCGTTGCTTCTGGAACAGCAGGAAACGTAGAGGAGGAGGTGATAAGTGTTTGGTTTTGTTGTCACTGCCTCCATATGGATAACATTATTTTTTATTTTAAAACATTAAGAATCGTGACAAACAGAACATTTAAAGTCACCCATCATAGTCATTCTTGCATGTCTGACATCCCACTTATCCTGACACATTAGCATATAGAAAGTATGAATAAGTTAAGCTCTTCAATCCCCTGCCTTAATGCTGCTAAGAGCCTCAGTGTGCAGAATAGTTTGAGTTTTTGTTCTCTGTTTTAAACTTTTCTTTTTAACTCTTTGTTTAATTCATTAGAATCAATAAAGGAATTGCTGCATTTTATTTGTATGTATTTTTGTGATTGCTACACAGAAATGGGATGTAAAATATAGGAATCTTGGGTAAGAGTTGTTGTCTATTTTTATAGTTTTAGTGTGTAATTCAACTGATTAATGATGCATAATTATTAATTTAAGGGTTAAACTTGTCTTTTTCAGCTTCTTGAATAATCTGGACTATAAACTTTAGCAGTTTTAATGACTCATCGGATTATTTGGCTGAGCAAACCATGACGATAAAGGTTTCAGTGAGAGGAAATAAGACAGAGTATCCTCTGGGTAAGGTAGTTTGGATTATCTACTTATTTATGCTGCGATGAATGTTCAGTGAATGTTTGCAAAGGCAATGAGATGTATATATATTTTCATGTTGTGACAAACTGCATATAGAACATATCAGGAACAACATGCCCTCCCGCTGTGTTCACATCAACTCCCAGAACCGTTTCTGACACTGTATTAGCATCTCTAGGCTGTATGGATGGAAAATGTACAGCATGCAGGTTTGCATGACATTTATTTTGATTCCTTTCTCAAATGAATAAAAGGTACTGTCAGCATGGAAAGTTTGTAATGCTGCATGATTACTGCTTGTAGGTTTGGGCATTTAAATATTTACTCCAACATTTTAATAACATGCATACAGATTAATATGCAACAGATTTTTAATTGTGACTGCTGTGGTGTTGGATTTATTAGTACAAAACGCTGCAAACATAAGCTTAAAGGTGACCTATTATGCTTCCTCGATCAGGTTAGAACGGTTCTATGGGCTAAACAAAACAAAACATTAGGATAGGCACATTGTTTGCCTTCATTTTCTACTTTAGATTCTGGATTTCTCTGATCTGATTGTTTTGGATCAACAGGAACATCCATGTACGATTCAGGATACTGAAATTAAAATGTTTGAAAAGCCTGCAGTAATTCAACCCCAAAGGCTGATTATTTGCTCACTAAATCTTCAAAATTTGCGGAAAAAAATCAATTTCTGCATCACAGGGAACTGAACATATGTTAATGATACCAAATAGCAATTTTAGTCAGGTATTTGTAATGCCATGTTTTTGGGCATGTCTGCCGGTTGTGTTTTTGCCAGAATATTCCAGGATGAAGTGAGGCTGCAGTGTCATCCAGCCTTGTTCGGTAATCGATAGCTGTCCTCGCCAACATGCTGGCCCCTTAGTTTTATCTGGACTCAACGCAGACAGTCCAGAGCGACTGCTGTCTTGAAACAGCTTACAGCAGCACTCCAGTCCTTGCACAGATGGGAAATTTATTCTCCTCATTTAGCATTCAGCTCTGATTCTAAAGTTTAGGAGTCCATAAATCGCAGGTGTTCGAGCATTCACTTGTCAGCTGTAATGTTTTAGGTGTGTGGAGTCCTATTATTATTGGGAGAACACAGATTAGTGTATCAATGCAGTATGGCAGGAGTGTGTACATTACACAGGACTAATGGAGAGGTGTGTGAGGACATTCACAGCCATTATACAGGCTTAGACTGAATTGCGTTCTTCTGTATTACTCTGGTGAAAGCTATAAATAATTCAAATTGATTGTCATGAACCCTGGTGAAATAGAAAAAGGGAATATATTTAATAATCTCCACATGGATCGAAGATTTTGTCTGTCAGCTTCTGAGATTCTCCAATAAATCATTTTATCACTGTGGAAGAAAAAGAGTCTGGCCATGTTTTCAAGTTGAGTTAAATCTGTTAATGCCTTTGCAACATTGAACTGGGTTTTTATTTTTATTTGTCTTTTTTTTCTTCCTAGCATGTAAATGGCAAAGTAAATGTTTTCTGGATAGTTAAAAAATAAGAGTTTTAAGTTCAATGTTTCCACCTGAAACTTCAATCTGTATGTTTTAAAACTGAAATATCACAGATTTTTCTTGGCATATGGTTGCTTTTAGGTTTGAAAAAATATATATATTCTTACTGTATTTTCCCAGGTGAGTGTACTATTTCTAACTTAGCAGAAAACTCCAACCCTAATGTGCAATGCACTGCCTTGCATTAAAACTAATTTGTTTTTATTATTTGTTCCATACAGTGACTATTTCTTGATTAGCTTCTTTTAAATTTATTTAAAAGTAACCTAACTTTTAACTAAGGTTAAAGTTAGGCTACTTTTAAAGTTAAACTGATTTGAATTTTTAACTCAAGCACTAATGCCAGGGAATGTAAGGCAACCATTCAGGCACACAAAGCAAGAAAAAAATACTAAGCATAATTACAGTATATACGTACATTTATTGACAGATATTTTTTATTTTTGACAACATTTTTTAAACAGTGACAGAAAAATCTGAAGGCCATCAGTCAATTTGACTGATTTTACACCTAACCGTTTGGTGCATATGTGCAGATATTTTTAACTTTTGGCACAGAGTACACCGCAGAGAAAACTAAAATAAATTAATTTTAAACACACTCAGCGATAATGTTAGCGGGATCAGGAAAGCCCCTTGTTCAGAGAATCTCTTCACTTTGGGAAATGTTCCCTGATTTGAAAACTTGTCACTGCAGAAAAAAAGTTAAATATAACATAACTAAAGGGTGAATAAGAATAAATATGGAATCTGGATATAAAATGGAAGAAAGTTTACCAAAATGATGACAATACCAGAGATATCGCATGTTTCCTTCTGTTAGGAAACGGGCCAGATTGGCGCCTGCTGGGGTCCGCCCCCTCAGCTGATTCACCTCTCTGAGAAAAACCTCTTGATGAAACCTGTCAACTCTGTTTTAGTGCGAGATAACTTTGACTGCAGCATCTGTTCTCACTTAACAGCCTTTTCTTTTGTTTCTCATCATTCCACCTCAAGTCCAAGTCCTCTCCTGACCTCTCTGCCTCCCCCGTCTCCCATTATCTCCGGCACATTTTCTCTCAAAGTCTCTAAGCTGCACCTGCCACTCAAACATGCTCCTTTCTTCTCCTGTTTCTCACCTCTTAGATGTTTATATCTTTAAATTGTATCTCCCTAGTTTTTTGGGGGGGGTTACCTTTCAACAACTCACATCTTGTATCCAACTTTCTTGTTTTTTTTTGCTTTATTTCCACTATCCTGTCCCATAAACTCATCATCTCTGTACCTTCGTTTCTCTTCTTTTCGGTCGTTTTCCAGTGTTCTAATATTTTTTTTTGTTATTATTTCCTCATTTGACAGGGTGACTTCCTCATGTGTGTAATGGTCCTCAGCTTCTTGTCTTGCAGCTCTGAAGCTCCATTCATCTTGTCTCACGATCTTTCTGGTCCGTTGAGATGTAGAGAAGCCAACCTCTTGCAAGGAAGGCACCAGTTCTTCTTCTTTGCCTTGGTCTTCTCCTTTGCCTTGGTCTTCATCTTTGCCTTGGTCTTCGTCTTTGTCTTTGGGGTCTGAACCCAGCTGATGAGAGAAGCACGATTTGAAGCCACATGTTCCGGGGATGGCGGGTTGGTCCCAATGTGCAGGACAGTCTTCGGCTCTGTGGCCCCGGCTCTTCTTCAGCTGCAGAGTTCTTTGTTCATCGCAATCTTGGCTCGAAGCTGCCTGGAGGATCCAACCAAATGTTTCTCTTTTGCACCCACCTTTTGGTGTGTTTGCATTAGCTAGCACTGTTGCTGTGCCTGTTTCATTGGCTGTTTGCTTGGATAGATGATCTCATATCCATCTTTGTCTTAGAGACATTATGTCCTGATGTCTGTTCTACTGACCCACGGTTGCTCAACGGTCCTCCTATGTCTGTTGCCTTCACAACCTTTTATTGTGCAGGCAATAAAAGGTTGTTCAACAATCTGTTTCCAAAGAAGGCATTGATCATCTCTGCTCTCCTGTTAGTTCCCCTTTCTCCCCTATCCTTCCGTCGACCATCTACCTCTAATATATCAGTGATCTTTAATTGCAGTTACACCTTTTACACCATTTCAAGTTCAGTGTCAAAATCACATTTATAACTTCTTTAGCTTTTCTGATTTAGAATTCATTTATAATTTTATAATCATAACTTATTAGTTACTCTTATTATAATTTTAATGTGAGTTATTACAAATGGCCTTCTGAAAAGAAACCAAGATACCAAACTTTATTTGATACCAAATAAAGTTTGGTACCAAACTTTATTTGATACCAAAGTTACAGTTACTTGTTTTACTTGTAAGTGTTCCCACAAGTGAAGGTATTATTGTAAGTAAACCAATATTAATATAAGTTTTTTACTTTGGGTCTTATCCAACTACTCAAAATGTTTAGATTTCATTGTTCAAAACTTTCATGCTTTGAAATAAGGAATAGTCTCAACTATAAGTACTTTTTTTCAGGAAACCTGCTCTTCCTGTCTGATCTCTCTGTCTAATTATGATTTCTTATTATTAGATAGAAAAAAGAAGTAGAATTAAAGCAAAGTTTGCAGGAGACAAAAACAACACACACAACCAGATTGATTTTATTGAAGTTTAAGTCTACTGTTGGGTCTAGATGTCACTTGTGTGATTAATTTTAAAGGTAACTTTATTTATTGTTACTGTTTGTTTATCCTATAATTACATCCTGAGATAGTTTGACATTCTTATCCAAATATTACATTCATCTAATAAGATAAGTGGTGATAAAAATGATGGTTGATTGATTTTTTTTCATGGGTTTGGGCTCAAAATATGCTCAGCTGAATGTATAAATATCACCCCACGTTTTGTGATTTGCAGATGGAAAATTAATATAAAAAAGTAGCTAAAGTCTAAGGACACCATTTAAGACGACTATGATCGACTGTGTTATGCAGTACATTTGCATTTTGTACATATTGAGAAATCTAGTGGTTCTTTTATGCCATTTTTGGTTTTTAAACCCAAAAGAACTTATTTTCAAATCTAATTAATGATTTGCTCTATGCTATTCGTCTTCTTCTAGTTCTATAGTTTCATCTTGCACGACCATATTCCCCTCTTGCTCATTTTCCAACCTCATTCTGTCAGTGGCCCCGCCTGCCAGGCCTGGCCCCGCATATACATCAAAACCGCACTATAAAGACGTTGTGCAGTCAGCATGGAAGAGCTACTGGCAGAACTATAATGGTGACAGCGATTTATGGTTCACATCCAGTATGCTATTGTGTGGCACATGTGTGGGTATGAATTTGAAGAATGCGTTGCAAGATCTAATAGGTTTTCCCCAGTTTAGACCGAGGATGGAAAAGAGAAATGGAAAGATTTAGCAGCTGAGCATGTTTGAAAAATTAAAAAGAAGTGGTCCAACACAAGAAACTTCCACTTTAATTAATACATAAGTTTTAGACCTGTTGCCATGTCAAAGCAGCTGCACAAAAAGCCATGTTCGCCCACCTACAGCATTTTGCTAAAATAGTAAAGGGAGCTGTCTTTTAACCCCTTTTGTTTTTTTACTTGTGGCATTCTTTTTTAATGAAACCTACTCACATAAAGAGCCCAGCCCAGATTTATAGATCTTAGTTGGTTTATAGATCTTAGTTTCTGGTTTGTTTTGGTTGTCTGGTTCTCTTTTAGCTCTTTGTTCAGGTGGATTCCTGTTTTGATACAACTCTTTCTGAGTATCATTGTTCCTGTTCAACCGTGTCCTGATATACCCTACACCTATAAACACAGACCTAAATATGCAACAATTGAACTTTTAATTAAGACTCAGTAACGTGTAAAAGGAAACATGCTGGAGCGGCTGTATTTGTCTTGATCCCAGTGCTTGACTAGTATCCATTTAATATAGCGTGACATTGGTTTTGAAAAGTTAAAGGCTGCAGGGGACCAAAAATGCCTTTTGAAAAAGTGCAGAGGACATGTCCTCCTAACCAATGTTCTTTAACTGAAGGTCCAACTGAGGGACAATGGACGTTCAGTTATCGGTCCATTGTCGTATAGACCTAAGACAATGGACCGATAGCATCTACAGAAATGGTGCCTTACCGCTCAATGGAAATGAGGCACTCTGTCCCTCTCAGCTGTTTCTGCTGTGTTAATGAATCTCACCTGTTTCTTATCCCAGTATTCACTGGGTTCTGTCAGTAAATGCTTCAGGTAACTGGTTTTCAACCTTCTTTTTGTCCCAAAAGTTTCAATTTTAATTCTACTTTGGACTTTTAATAAGTATTAAATTGTCTTAGTTTTAAGTCTACTGGCCTATTGGCTTCTTGCCTCCCCGTATTCAACACACCAAAGCCAACAACTAAGTGAGAAAGGAATAAAATAAGATGAATACTAAACACTCACTGTCAGTTCGTCTCTTACTTTCTCCAGACTTCACTTCACTGTGTGTGTCCTGTATGTTCTGGTAAATTTTGTTTATTGTCTGTACGCCGCAGCATGCCCTGCTGAAAACGTAATTTCAAGGACAATAAAACCTCAAACTAGATTTGGTGCAAGTGCCAGCAGGACAGTAAGGTGCCTGAAGGTGAAATGTGGAATAATGGAAGCAGTTGAACGGTAAGAGAAGGATGAAGTAATGAAAAGAAACAAAGGGGAAAAAAGGCAAGAAGTGATTTCAGGTATCATGAAATGTTACCAAATGATCACAATGTGCTGAAATGCAGGAAAGTGAAGAAATGAAGCCCCTTGCAAAAGGACTACAGAGGAATTCAGATAATTAAATGAAAGTAGTTTAACCAACCAAAATGTGTGGCTTCTGTGTTTTAGTGTAATGTGTAAACGGGAAGTGCTTGGGCAGAAAGCAGCTGGAGTTGTTCTCTTGTCTAAGATGAGAGGTGAAAGGTCAGTTGTCTTCTACTGAAACATTTAGCATTATCATTCCTATGATGACTGAAAATCTTTAAATAAAACTTGAACTTGAACTATTTCTACAGAAAATGTTGCGTCTGATTGATAAACAGATTCGATGTGATAAAGACTGTCCCAAGAAAGTTATAGAACGTGATTTGTTTTTGTCTTATTTATTATTGAACAAACCTTTTAGCTCTACTGCAGTTGGTCAGAATACAACGTCTGGTATTCAGTCTGGTATATACATAAAACGTTCCGTAAATATTATAGATACATTAGTAATAGTTTCTTAAACCCTGATAATGCACATTAATTAACTTGGCTACACACTGCCAGGTTGTTTTTCACCAGCAGTCTGATGGATTAAAGAAATAATGAGGAAAAAAATCACAACAAACGAGAAACACCTAAAGTATTAAAGGAAAACAATAATAAGACAATAACTAAACCTCGACTGAAAGGTCGGAAGTTTGATGCTTTCAGAAAAAATAGAAACCCTGACCATCAAATTGCACTCTCCTATAAATGTAATCTTATTCACCCCGTGAAAAAGGAAGGGAGAAAATACTCATTACAGGTTCCTAAATACTTAAGTCATCTTAAAAAAGTAAAATATAAACTAAGAAATTACTTCTGAACATGAGATTTTTTATTTTTACCATTGGTTCCACGAAGTGTGGAGGGTGCTTATGAAACATGAAGCCTCTTACTGGCATAAAGTCAAGTGGAAAAACATGTAGACGCAGTACTGAGTCCAAAGAAATATAAAGTGTTGTCACGTTCACCTGAATGCATAAAGAAAAGGTCAGGGGTCAAGGCTAAAAACTGAGTACAACCAAAAACGCATCCAAATAAATTCACAGAAACATGGGATTGTGTAGGCTATTGAATAAATATGTGTTAACTGTTAAAAAGCAGTAAATATTTCACCTCCTCATGTAAACACAAGTTTGTAAGATCTGCTGAAAAACAGACCTCCTCCGACAAACAAGCAGGCTTTCCCATAAAAACGTGAAGAGACAGAAAACCCACTCTCAAACAGTCGGGGGGGCAGAAAGCCGTGACACACAGGTGCTGATGCAGCTTAATGACCAGAATAATTTAATATAACACTTCAAACTTACACACACACACACACATCTCGCACTTCACCACCCACAGTGAGTAGCTGCCTCAGCTCACATGAAATTTTTAGGGATCACTTTTATTACTCTTTGGCTTTATTCGTGAGCTATAACGGCACGGTGAGTAATACTCCTGTCTGTCTCTGAGCAACCATCCGAGCGGGGGAGTTTACGAGCGAGCGTGCAGCAGCCAAAGCGTGCAGAGATATTTGCTGAATGGCAATTACACTGCAGCACGACTGTTGGTTTGAATCTGAATGTGTGGAGATCCGACAGGAAGAACGGTGTCCTGCAGTCAAACAATACTGGAGGAATGTTGCTTTACATCTCCGAGCTCCATTGGGGACTCATTTTTGAGCACACTTGAAAACAAAGGTGATCTGGTTTTTGGAACTTCAGACTCTTGTCTAACTTACTGGTTTATTGAATATTTTGAATCTTGCAAAAGAATCCTGATTATTTTCTGAGACAACCATTTGTGATTGATTTATTTTTCTTATTAATTTATTATTATTAGTTTATTAGTACAATTTCTCTAAATGAACAATGTTCACTTCATCAGTTGTTACTCCCATAGAAAGCATATTGCTGTCTTCCACAACAGATGAGGAAAATTAAAGTAAAAAAAAAAAAAAAGAAAACTATTTCAACAGCAGGTTTTTTTCTGAATAAAAGTCTTCTGAGCACTGTTGCAAGCAATATTGAAAAAGTTGCAACGTAACGCAATAAAAAAAATAATGGTACTTTAAATGTTATAATTAAAGTACCATTAATTTTGATGAAATTTTTGATGAAACAAAAGTCCATCTGTCTGTAGAGATCATGAGCAAATGTGTTTTATTAATTAGAATAAACACTTTCTTTTAGGTATGTCTGCCTTACAAGAGGAGGGAGAGATAGCTTTCAGCGGTGACATCCTGAAAACGATTGTCAACATTACAAAAGCAGAGAGGAATCAGCTTGTTGTGCACAAGGCTTAGAGAAGAGGTACTCAAGACAGAATGAACTATTAAGCTGTCTGAGTATTGAGCTTTATTTATAGTAATAATTGTGCTTAGTGCATTGTTCTGTTGGCATAACACAGCATCTCTGCAGTGTGATGCACTGAAGTCCATTAAAGATGTTCTTTTTCCTCTGAAGAGTACCTTCTTCAACTGGGGAAGTAATTATGTAATTTTCTGATGGATTACACTAATTATTCAGTAATGAGTGCTGTGTTTTCTGCTTAAGTGGTAAATAAATACGGTATTTGTTTAAGAAACCTAACATAAAAATTATTTGATCTTTTCCAGGTTTTAAATCATTCAAGTCTAACCTGAAGTGATCACAACCCTGCTAAGGACAAAACAAAACCTAATGGTTTGTAAAATATTAAGTACACCCCCAGAATTTCTAGATACAAATAAAGAAGTTTAATTATGTGTTGGGAAAATTATGGAATTTTTACTTCAAGTTATTTGCACATAATTGATCTGTTGTGATCCACTGATAATTTGGTCTTTCATAAATTTAACGGTGATCATCTTGTAGATTTTACATTCCTACATTCAATCTGGAAGAAAGAATAGCTTAAATCCTTCCATATTTAGGTTTTTTTGGTTAAATCAAGCAAGTTCAAAATTCAGAATAAATGTTAACTTGAATGCATGTATACACTCTATGGTGACTGTTAGTATTAGTGGGACAAAAACATTTAAAATGCTTAATATTTACAATAACTTAAGAGAATTTGCAGTAAAAAAAATTTGTGCCACAGATAGATTTCCAAGATAAAACAATTTCTTTCTACATAATTTATTTATAATTTATTATATGAGCATAGAGGAAATTTATAAATTAGTCCAACTGAAGTAATTAAGCGGCAGGAAATGGAGCATGTGTAGTTGCATATCTCACAACAGATGTAACTGAATAAAGGAACTTCTTTATGTAAAAATAAACCACATCTATCACTTTGATGATTTAATAAAAGCCCCAGTGATTTATACAGCTGAAAAAGTTTTCATACCTCACATTCTGGGTTTCAGAGGAAGAACAATAAAAGATGCCTTTAACATTATTATAGTATTTATTATTTCCATTTTGCATATAGTTGAACAAAATGCATGCAGTCGCATTTTGCCCTGAGATGTGTCACAAAGTGCATCAGCATCTTCCAAGCAAATGTTCGATTACTGTGCTCAGCATCCCTCAAGGCGACACATAAAAGCTCCTTTAAGAGCAGCTATTTGATATTGTACATTGCAGTGAACCAAAGAGTATGTTGCTGGGCAAAACAGGATGCAGAATGGCTACAGAGAGGGGAGAAGGTAATTTACTGCTCACTGGAGGACTCTCTGCTGCATGACTGCACCATCAGGACAGTAGGGCTTTTTACTTGGCACCATAATGCAACTATGTGGGCTGGGATGTTAAAACGTTACTTTTCTTTACAAAAAGAAACCCAGTATGCAAGATTTGGTGGCAAAAACTTAGACAATAAGAATATCTTGACACCATTTACTATTTCTTCTTGGTTATTATTGTCATTAGCAGAGAAGGCCTTGAAGTACAAACTTCAGTTTTCAGCTTTAATGGAAACAGAGTCAAAGTGAGACAGAGGTGGAAAACCAATCTGAACATCTGTTATAGTTTCTTCCTCACAAACCAATGATGGTGAAGCACAAGTTGAGCTTCCATGTTTTTGTTTCAGTTACTATCCAGATACCCAGTATTTTGTCTTACGAAAGTATTCAAGACATTTTATCAGAGAACAGCAACAAACATAAATGTATTTTGGGGGGACTTCACTTTGCATTGCTTGGTCTCATTAATGTGGAAGTGAAATGAATGGAAAATGACTTGTGGCTTTCAAGGGTTGGCAAATGTTTTTACTATCTTATTCTGGTACCTGTAAATAAAGTTAATAATACGTTGTTATTTTGATTCTCAATATCAGTGCAGGCAAAGAACAGGAAAGTTTCTTGCTGAAATGTCTTTAAAGAATCAGAGGAATATACATAATTAACGCAGATAAAAGCAAGAATAACAAGTTTTCTTTGGTAGTCGTTGTGAAATTACATTTGTCTGAAGTATTTAGACTGATCAAAAATCAGTGTTGTGTACGGTGCTACGTGTCTGAAAAATAACACAAAAAACTTACAGACCAAAGTCAACACTGCAGGGAAAGTCCAGAAAGTCACATTTTTACTCCAACATAAACAGCAAAAGAAGAGAAGTGAAAAAAAAATAATTAATTGTGAATATTAAAAATATAAAAATAAAATATCAAGTGCCCTGCTCCTTGGGCAGGCCTGGAAACTTTAAGCAGATATTTGGATTATAGATAAAGTTTTTCTCAACATTTATTTATTGGTTTCTATGACACTTATCTACTTTATTGCTAGTTTGGCCAGCTCCAGATAAACTGTTGATAGCAGCTTCAAATTCACACATTTTCTTAGGAGTGAAGGCATCTTAAAGCTTTTCAAAGGGAGCAGAAATTAGTTTTGTGAGTGCAGGGACTGCAGGAAGATATAATTACTGTCTGACATGGTAAAGCACGCAAACACATCTTCTGGTGTGCTCAAATTAAAATTACTGGCTCTTCTGACAATATATTGGCTAAGAACTAATAAGTCCAATCTTAACCTCAATTTTGAATGTGCTCCTCTGAATTAAATAGTAAAATAACCTTCTCGAGACAGTGCCTCACTCATTTTGGACATTATTTTAGGAAAACTTCAGGGGAAAAAGAAAGAAAGCTATTTGAGATTAAATAATTAAGATGTAATTTAATTTCTCTGACTATCATTTGGGGTCTATTTTCTCATTATTTTAAACCTAATAGGCAGCTTAGACTTGAGACAAACAAGTCTGAATTTGCCTTCTTCCACAGAGAAACAGGCATTCAGAATAATGACCTGAAATGGCTTCATAACTCTCTTCCTATTGATGTACAACAGTTGTTTTTCTTTCCATCTTGGTGTAAGTGTGTAACTATATGCTCCAAAGAAAAACTCCTGCTTTTATTGATGTGGTCAAACATGCAGATGATCATTTAATCGCCTCACCTGGTTAAATCCTATGGAAACCACAAGGGTATGCATAATATTTCCCACTAATATTAGGTAATAATCAGTTGAGAACGATGCAACTAATTGAGAAAGACTTGGCAAAGTTCAAAGGTGGCTGAAAAAGCAACACAGCAAAAGTTTATAGTGAAAGTTCAACGAAGACTTTCTGATAGAAACAGCAATTATATAGCTGATTGAGTCTTTACGCACCAATGATCAGCTAAAGATGGTTTCTGCGATGAAGTGTCTGTAACAGCTGACGACATCATTTGAAGGCCTGTCAGAGCGATCACATCACTGAACTCTCTGACCTTTGAGACTGAGCCTTAAAGAGGCTGCATGCCCTCCGTCCTGTCTGATAGACAGATGTCTAATCGGCTCAAACATGATTCACGCTGCCCTCAGGAAATGCAAGTCTTCACCATTTATGTGATTTTCACAAATGTACAAATGTTAAATTTTTCTGAAAAATGTAACTGCATAGTCAGAGGGGCATTACCTTGATTTATTCCATCAAGAATGTAAATGGATAATATTTTAGCTATTTTATTCGCAATGTACCATATTCTATTTGCTCACCTGTTTTAACTTTTTCTTTATCTGACTACTGTGCAATGCAAAGCTTGAATCATAACTTTCCACCTACTTTTCTAAGATAATTGCGCTGCAATTGCACAGTCATTCTTTATACAATACAACAATAAAATTAGAGAACTGAAACCATGTTGATACCAAACAATAACATACACTAAGCAATCTTTATGAAATAATGTGGAATACCGAGTAAAAATACAACACATTAGAAGAATTTAATATAAATGAAATATGCAGCAAGAGTAGGTAAGAAATAAATAAAATGTTCCTTTAAGATAGTGTGGTGGTCTATATTCTTTGCCAGTGGCTAACAAGAAGCAAGAAA
>CAEFZY010048709.1:0-22586 GCA_903066815.1 Brachyrhaphis roseni
GCCTCTCTGGCAGCAATGCGCGCTCCCGACACAGGGGGAACAGATTTTCACAGGGGAACCGAATTTCGCACAAGACCGGGACTTGGAAATAAAAGTCACAGTGGGATCGCCCGCTCCGATCGCGGTCCTTTTTAGTTGCACTGAGTGGCCCTCCCACTCTGTCATTATTACTGAAATACACTGACAGAGACTTCTGCAAACACTCTGAAAGCTTTCTTATTAGGGGAAAATTAATGCCCGAAGGCAGTTCAAACAAGCTCTCTTATTAACAGAGCAGGTGCTGGAATTAACTACTGTTTGATGTATTGTGATTTATTCAAATTTGAATGAAGAAAGGCCTGAATCGTATGGATTTGCTCGCCTTTAATGTGGCTTTTTGCGTCTTGTTTGCAGTAAGTACTCCCCAGATTAAAAGTGAATGTGACAATACAAAAGGTGTTCACGCCAGAGTTTTTATCTTGGTCCAAGTCATACCTGCCCTTTCATCATGTTGACGATAAAGCTTGCCAGCAACGACAATTACACCATATTATGAGCCCCATACACTGTTTATCCGACATAATCCATTGACAGCAGTGGCGGTTCTTGCATAAATGCGACCCTGGGTAAGCCCCTCTTTCTACTTCCCAACACTTACACTCACAGAAAGATACACACACATTCCTGAAGAAGCCAGCATAGCAGGAAAATAAATTTTTTCTAACGTACTAATGTTCAAACATTAAGAACACACAAAAAATGCTGTTTAAACTTAAACCTTGTTTTCTAGAAAAATAATTTTCAATGTAATAAAAATAAATCACATTAATCTATATAGTATGTTTTCACAATTATCTCAGCCTCAGATGGGTCTAATGCCTAAAAAGATTAAAAATGTTTTCACACATTAAATACATATTTAATCAATTTTAATAGCTGTTTTAACGCATTTATGCTTAGTATCCCATGATCAAATTCAGGTTTGCTTAACTGAAGCATTTTAGGCTTCCATCCATAGAAACTGATATGTTTTTGAAATTCAATTAAAAATGATAAAAGCCTATTGATCTAGAAGTTCAAATCAAAATTTAACCAACTTGATGAGTTAGCTAGCAAGCAGAAACTTCATGTTTAATTGGAAATAATGCAGGTTTAAACACATCATGCTGAGTCGGTGAATGTTGCCCTTTAACACGTCCTGTGCGAATTAAATCTTTTGTCGGGCTGTAAGCAGTAATATAGTTTGAATGTACGTTGTGTCAGCCTTGTCTGCTCCTATCCTTTTGCCACTCATAGCATGCTATTATTGCGAAAAGATTAAAACACACAATACTACACTTAAATATAGAAGCCAACAGCTTGAACATTCACTGTTAAGCTGAATGTCAACATGTTTACAGGTCCTGTGAGCGTTCTCCGCAAAATTAAATCCAGTGAAAACTGGATTTCCTTGTGATGTCAAATACATAAGTCAAACTAAATAAAATAAAAAATAGACACTTTCTACATCAGCTTTCCTAAAGTGAGCTCCAACAAATCAAAGTTTCCAACACACAGAAACAGGTGTTCAGGCTGCACACATGCTAATGTTTAGACAGATGACATTAACTTGCCCTCCCTGCCCCCACCACCTTTAAAATAACACTCAATTTCCAGAATTGTTCCGAAACAAATGCAATAAGAATGATTTAGCTTTTTTAGAGTGTCTACATTTCCCTAAATCACTAAATCATCAATCTTGTCCAACTCAAATCAGTAAGATTTGAGTTTCAGCTTTATTATTCATGGGGAGTCAGGGATTTTGAAAAATTACATGTTTTTTTTTTCTTGACAGCATTCATTTGGGGATCTTAAGTTACTATAAGCACAAGAAATGCTGTGAATGCATAGATATTGAGTTGAAGCTCCATCAGAGAGTTTTTTTTGCCATTGGCAATATGAATGAAAATCGCATCTCTTCATATTCTTTCAGCTTTTATTTCAAATCGGTTTGCATTGACAGTTTGTTTGGTTTTACTTTTATTTTACCTTAAAATGTAAGTCATCAAAAAAGCTATGCTTTTCTATAAAGTCTGTCACTCCTCCTGAGATCAACTGCAAAGAAAATGTCTCCAAAGACATAATATTCAATCTCTGCTATATTTCACAGTTATTTAATTTCATTCTTGAACATAATTTTTTTTAAAGATTTTTTTTGCATCAAGCACCACAGGTGAAGCTCTACAAACACAGTGCTGTGCTGGTAGGCCTTATGCAGTTGTAATCCAGAATATGATGTATTCATTTTGACACAAACCATAATGTTTTCCTGCATGCACTCTATCTTGCTCATAATTAGAAACCTTATGCATCATGAAAAGAAACATGGAAACAGCAGGGTTTCCTAGATTGGCTTCTACAGCCTGAAGAGAACAGAATTTTATAACTGGAATATGCAATTTGTGGATAATTAAAGACATCACAACAACATTTATATACACATCAGGATTTACAATGTTGAATACGCCACACTGCCTATATGAAGGAGTTTTGTAAATACTTTTAATCACAGCTGTGGGAATTTTGCCTATATTTCTTTACTGTTTTCACAAGACATGATGAACATTCTGAGAATGGGAGCCATTATTTTTCCACCACATTCATTTGGACCTAATCCCACACTTGCCGTATTGCAAAAGAAAATATGGCATTGCTCAGCTCTGGGTGAGGCAGATTATGATGATGGCAGTGGTTTGGTTTGAGCTAACCTTAAAATCATCACATAATCAAAAGCTGTCAGGAGCTCTCACAAGTATTTCTTTGGCAGTTCCATTAAAGATGTGCTCATGGTGTCGTCGGACAGATCATCCTGAGTCATCAGCACATTGTTTCAAGTCGACAAATTGCTGTTGTATTTTTTATGTGTGAGCAGCTAAAAATTGAATCCCTCTCACCTCATTCTTACATTACCGAAGTACAGGTACAAATGTCAGCAGCTTTCATGAATGTCTCTAGCTCATATCATCAACATTAAAAACTCAATACCTTGGGATTTCAAAAGTTGTCAAAGTAAGTTATGAACTGCATGCTTTGTAGTCATGTTGACCTCCATGTATCATGTATTTCACATAATAATTTCAACATCCAGTACAATAAAAAAATCTGAAGACACCCATTTTCCACTGTCAGTGCTATAAGAATTATATATATATATATATATAGATGCAAAGTATAAAAATATCTGTGTTCTTGCAGTGCCATTTGAGAGATATTTTTCATGACATTTTCACTATGTTAGACATTAAAAAGCCAGATAACAGGGGACTAAAGGAGCTCTGGCAAACAGCAGATGGGCATGCTGACTCTGACCCCAAGACATTCTATTTACATCTTTGGCGTCCCCTTGACAAAATCCCCCGAAAATCCACCCAAAGATGTGACAGAAAATGCCCTTTCAGAAATATGTGATACCCCTGTGATTTCTGCGCACTTATCTACAATCTCCTTTGTAAATTTGCATGAATGATTTCGGGAAGGCTCGCAGACTTTTCTTATAAAGAAAAAATATATATAGTATCTTGCAAAAGAAAAGCAGTGTCTCACAAAAGACATTCATATACCTTGAAGCTTTCTCAAATTTTTTCACACTACAACCACAAAATACAATGAGTCTTAGCGCAGTTTTATGCTATAAACCAAGGTGAATTCAAAGAAAAAGGATACATACAAAATTAGAAACACACACACTAGAAACAATATTTGTAACTAACATAAAAATCTGAAAGGTGCGACATGTGCTCACTTTACTATGATTCCCTTAAATGAGCCCCAGCCTAAACAACTTCACTGAGAATTAACCAAGTCAGTAATAATTTAACCTAGCATAAATCCAGCTGTTCTGTGAAGGCCTAAAACATTTGTCAGGAAAAATAAATGAACAAATACCACTATGAATATCACAAAGCACAACAGGCCTGTAGAAGTGTAGAAGTTTGCAGGAAAGTAATGAGATACCAAGAGGCCCATGAACTCTAGAGGACATGCAGAGATCCACAACTTGGGTGGGAGAATCTGTTGAACTATTAGCCATGCATTCCATGAATCAAACTTTGATGGAAGACAGGCAAGAAGGATTGTAGAAGGCCTTCAGATGACATGTGTGCAGTTTGCAAACAAGAACTACAAAGATTCACCTTTCTTTTTTTTTTTTTTTTGCAAAAATTCTGCACATAAAATAAACGCATCCCTGTGATAAAAATATGGTGATGGCAGTATCAGGATGCTTTACTTAAAAAGGACAGGAAAGCTTGTCAAAGTATCTCAATACAGGGTAACTAGAAATAAATCTGTTAAATGAAGCAGAAGACATGAGGGTGTTGTAGACATTCTCCATAAAGCTGGACAGGATCCAAACCAACAACCAGAGCTGTGATGGAATAGTTTAAGAGTTGGAATGATCTAGTTAAAGTCCAGATTGAGATTCTGAGGCAACAGTTTAAAATGTTTTACTCACTGACTCTCTATTCAGTATGATTGAGATTTTGCTTATTTAATCAGGAAACAAGCAAAAGTATGTATTTAGATATGCAGAAAATGTAGAGGCATAAACAAGAGGAATTGCAGCTGTAAATGCAGTTAAATATGGGTCTAAATACAAAATCCCACCACAACTTTCAGATTTTTTATTGTAAGTAATTTTAGAGACCACATTTGATTTTACTTTTGTTTTACAATTATGCACTACTTTATTTTAAACTATCATGTTAATTTCTAAAAAAAAAAAATAAATGTTGTCTATTAGTAGTTCTTTAAGCTTTTGATCATTCGTCTTATATCCTTATTGTAATGATACTTTTTAGGATTTTATGTACATATTGCGGATTTTTAAATCTGTGTTGCTTGGGAGCCTTGACGTTGGATTTAGACTATTTTAAAACTGTGTAAAGGCAAGATTATTTATACACTAAAACCTTGGAACTAACAGAGACTGTACTTTCCTTTTGCCATGAGAGCAATAACTTATTTGAGTAAAGCCATCTATCAGTTTGTGAAGAGAGAAAGAAAAAGCTCTGTGCAATATAATCTTTCATGGCAATAATCCCTTGACAGACGTTTTTCATTTATCTCTTTAGTGTGGTTATCCAAACATTCATGCAATCTTCATAAAGAGCTATGTCAACAAGAAACATTCATTTATCAGGACCCACTATCATCAGAGATGATAATGGAACCTAACAGGTGGACTAGATCATGTTGAATTTGTGATGGTAAGTACTTTGATTTATATTTAGTAAGTCCAAAAGTAGTAATTATATAATTTATTTCTCCTAATATTTTATGGTCCTTTCTTTTAGCAGTTTGTCTCTATACCAGTCGGTTAAGTATGAACTGTTCTCAGTCTGATCAAATGATCATAATGAAATGCTTTGACATTTTAGTCAGTGACAGAAATTTACAAGTAAACTGATCTAACACCATCAAATAGGATAAAAGCGCTTTATTCACTAAAACAAACAAAAATGGTGCCTAACCTATCCTGCTTACGTAAATGGACTCCAGAGAAAATAGATCCACAGGACAAATGAAAGACTCTTCTTGTTGAGCATAGTATCTGTTTCAGCAGATGCAACATCATGTTTTAACTGACTATGCCTAAACATAAGCTAAGCAAACACTTGTGGCTAACCGTGGTTTACTTTGCATGCGCACTCGTTCTTTCTATGGCTGAATCATTCCATTATTGCTGAAAAGGTTTTGAGGCAAAACACCTGTCTCTTTATCCTCAAAATTTACTGTGTTGACAAATGGTAAAGCATCAGACGAAGATTTTACATTATCTGTATGCCAACACAACCTTTCATGTGTTCATTAAAAATACAAGAACTCTGTCTACTATTTCAGAGAGCTCACCTGTGCATGAAGGCCAAGGGCATGAAGATAAAATGTTTAATAGAATAAATAGATACAGTAACATTGTTTGTGTCATGGCAACAAATTTGTCCTTCTCAAGGTTAATAAAAGAATATAAATAAATGGTAACCTCATTAGAGTGAAGTCTGGCTCTTTTTCATCACTAAATATTTATTGGTTTCTAGCTTAGATTGTATTTTTCATGACTACTCCACTTTATCTAATCTGTAGTTACCGATAAAGCAGACAAAATTAAGAATTAAGAGATATATATTTGACCAAACAAGAATTTTATATTCTTATAAAGAGAAATAAATTATAAGTACTTAATTAATTAAGCTGAAGCAACAGAACCTGACGTTTCGACCTGCCTGTGAAGTGTCTGTACTGAAGACCCCCAGCTTGCAAAGTATTTTACGTGAATTTAACTGTTTACACAGTAAGCAAATAAGACACTCCCAAAGACAAGGTTAGTGACAGACTGCTAAACTGAACTTAAGACAGAAGGCAGCACAAATAATACTTAATTAAAAATGAAATATTTATAATTTTTTTCACTAAGTTTCTACAAACATTTAATACAGAAATATGAAGGAATCACACTAATAGCAATATGCCATTCAAACCTTAATTTTACATCAGTTCTATTTTGTTTTAATTTTTCTTTATTAAAGCAATTAATTAACCATATACTAAATTGAAAGAGTATTCACAGTTTCAAATTAAAATCTGCAAAGTCTTGGCTGCTTTTGTATTCAGCATACATAAAAGAGTCCTGTCAAGACTCCACAGATTTATTAGAAAACGCTGGCCAACAAGGAAAACATAAGGACCAAAGAAAACAGCAGACAGGTCGTGGATGAAGATGTGAAGATGTGTCAAGCAGAGTTGGTTTATAGAAAAAAATTCTAAATTTTTAATGTGTCAAGTTCAATCCCTTATCCACAAATGCAAAATGTATGGTACAACTGCAAACAGCAAACTGCCCACCTACCAAACACATGGCTCTCCACCTAATTTGAGAGTTGTTGTGGAAAAAACTATTTTACCAAGCACTGTCAGGTGAAATCACTCAATCAGGCTTATTCATATAGTGCGCACAATACAGAGAGCTTGTAGGATAATGAATAATGAAGCAGGTCTGGGTGAAAAGCTCTGCCAGAAAAAGACAACACTTGAGTTTTATAACAAAGATAAGGAATTCAAAACAAGGGGCGAGACAGACTGGTTCTGATGCAGCTGTAGAAAACAACTTCCAACCTTGTACATGTAACCCAAATAATTCTTTTGGTGAGAGTTCACAAGCATTTAATATAACATGATCAGCAGATGTTAACTCATAGTAATTTTCCACCACAGAGCCATGTGTAAAGATTATGTATAGCAAAACATTAATGCTGCATATCACCCTGAGCATACCACTCCCAACCAACAAACATGATTTTGGTAGCATCATGCTGTCCGGATGGTTTTCATAGGGTGAAGGAAGCTAGTCAGAATTAACTGGACAACCTGTGACACTAAGTAAAGGACAATCCCTGAAGTAACACTGTGAGACGCTAAAAAGATTTGAGTCTGTACTATAAATATGCACGGTATAGCAAACTTTAAAATAGATGTCTGTGCAGTCTGAGTATGTGGTATTTTGCAAAAAAAAAAAAAAAAACTGAATAAAAATGTCACACTCTAGATTTGCAAAGCAGGAAGACAGATTTGAAAAAGAATTGCATGTGTTAAACAAAATTTCAACACAAAGTAGGACATTCAGTACTGAACATAATCAGTGACCACAGTTAAGTTTTGTAATGAAGTCTAACAAATAAAAAAATAATTTCAATAAAAACATCTTCTAAGTATCTGTATCTTTTTAAGTTAAGGAATACCATAAATAAATAAATAAATAAATAAACAAACAAACATAATACAGAAATCAATGTGCTAAACACAGAGGGTTTTTAAGAGAGGTGAAAAGAATGGTGTTTTCAACAAAAGCTCACTATTTCTAAAGAGTTACAGTTATGATAACCTTTTAGCCAATACTGCATATTTTATTCAAATTTATACATTATTTTTCAGCCTTTAGTGATTAACCTTTAGTTTGCTTGCCACTAAGTTGTTGAAAATCCATTTTTACTGTAAAACATAAATATGCAATTGCATTATGCCACAATACTGTGAAACAGTTGTTAAAGTTAAGTTATTATTTAAGGCAGAATAAAGAATACACACAGATAAAACTGACAACAAATGTTTCACACATTTTGATATCTGATAAAACAGCTCCAAAGAACAGCAGAATGAAAAATAACAAACAGGGTAATACACTGTTGCTCTGGAATGACTAAAGCCAACACCACGCAGTTTGAATGCCAGTAAAGTAAAATAATGAATCTTACTAGAAATCCAATAACATTTTAGCCTCATGAAAATCATGAGCATCCAAGACAGAGGGGCGCTGGAACAGATAAATGCCAGGAAGTACCTCTTAATTGCAACCGCAAATCAAATACAAATGGAATACATCTACAGGCTCAGTATTTTACATTCCAGTTACACATTTAACATTAGATCTACTTTAGTTTATATTGACTTATTTGTTTTCAATTTAGCTTCACATTTTAAATAACTTCCCCCTATTGAAGATTTGGTTCGGTAGGACCACCTGTTTTCTGTTATGTGTATTTTGTGCTACTGGTAAGTTTTATTTTGCCATTAGGACAAAACATGTTTTAATTTTAAATTATTTTATGAAGCCTATGTCCTTTATTCTATTTTTGGTAGTTTATTTTGGGTGTACTTAATTGAATTTTATGATGTTTTGCCTGTGTCTTTTGCTTTTTGTTTTGTATACAGTACACCAATGTGCATCTTGGCCTGTTCTCATTTGAAAAAAAAAAAGATTTTGTCTCAAGGGACTTCCTGGTAAAATAATGGTTAAAACATAGTAAAATTTTTCTATCAACTCTATCCAGTTTCTTTGTCCTTTCTAAGAAAAAGCATTTTGTCAGCATGATGCTGCCACTGCAGGCTTCTCCATGTGAATTATGTTCAGAATATTATAGTTTTCAGATTTGAAAGTCAAAACAATTTTACTTTTGTGTTGTGATGTCTGTTCCTGTCTCATATTAAATATGGGAAACTGCAGACTAAACTCCTGCCTGTTACAACAATGGCTTTCTTTATGCCACTCTTGCGTGAAAACCACATTTTTGGATTGCATAGATTTTTTTTGTCCTGTCAACATATTCTCCCACATATGCTGGGGATTTCTGCAACCCTCTAATCACTGACAGGCTCTGCAAGGGTGTTGCTGGACCTGTCGGTTTAGGTGTATGAGCATGTCCTGGTAGGTTTTCAGCTGTACTTTGGTCTTTCTGGTTTTTAAAAACAGATTTAAAAGTGTTCAGGAATATGCTCAAAGTTTGAATTGTTGTCTTATACCATAATCACTGCTTTCAACTTCTCCTCAAGCTTAACTTTGATTTGTCTGGTGTGTCTCTTGGTCTTTATAGTGTTCTTTGTTCACTAATGTTTTCTAACAAACCTCCAAAGACTTCACAGAACAGCTGTATTTTTCTGAGGTTAAATCACATACAGATGCACACATTTTGACTTCATTTTTTTAAGGAGAGTAAAGAAAACATAATGCACATCCCCCTTTTCAGTTTTCTTTGTTGGAAATATTGAAACATTTTTCAATGTTTCAATATTGAAAAATGTAGTCTGTGGTTGTGACAAGATAAAATGTGAAAATGTTCTAGGTGTATTAATGCTTTCAGAAAGCATTGCCTATCTTTGTGGATTAGTATTGTATTTAAATGCAAACCTTCAACATGAATTTCCTTCTATTTTATATGCTAAAAACACAAGCTGTAGACAGAAAGAACTTATGTTGTAAAGTGACAACCAAAATAAGTGTTTTACTTTCCTATATTTATTGTCCTTGCCTAGCTTTAATAATTTAGTATGCCATATTACTTGTACTTAATATTTCTTTAATGTGTAGTCTTTAAAATTATAGAGATTAGGTATTCCCATAATTAAATAAAAATAAATAAATAAATCTGGATCACTTGTGACCTTTGTTCACAATTAGGACCATACCATATTGCCTGATTTTCTGCCATTGAAAGAAACGGGGACTTGTGTAATTTCACAACAATTTGCTCACAGTATTACTTGTAATCTTACAACTTTTCAACTTGTTGAGTCAAGATAATGATTTATTACCTTTTCCGTAACATAATAATGTTCATACATTTACGCCTACGCTCTTGACTAAACAGGTTTTTCCCCAGCTTCGCTTTTATTTCGACACCTGGCTCAGTACAAACAAGTCTCAGCACTCTATACTAAGTGCGGAGACTTTACGCAAGCTGCAGCACGCAAGGAGGTGACGTAACATGAACACGTGGGTTTGTTATTACAGGAAGTAAAGATGGCGGCTCAGTCCCTGCTCTCAGAGTCTGTAATCGGATGGTCAATTTTCACAGTTGTTCTCCTGGTAAGCACATTAACATCACTTTTGGTCCCCTTATAAATGACAGAATTGTTACATATTTTAGTTAGACTCGTTTTCCCGACGATTAATTCGGTTTTATATTGTGCTATCTACGCAATGTAGCTTCAGCGTATTAACGTCACTACTGGCTTTGGATTCGCTTTAGCCATGACACACTTTCAGGGTCTTTAAATGTTCCGTTGATGGACTTGGCATTTGTCTCTAAACCGTTAAAGACGCAACAATACGAAACGTCGTAGTTTCACGAACTATTCGTGTTTAATTGTTTTATTACATAACAAAATATGCGCCTGTGGAGGATCTTCGTCAAGGTTTAGGCGTTATTTCGTCTGATGTCATTCACAGTCACACTACTGAGAAAGGAATGCATTGTCGTGAACAAATTACCTTTGTATCTCTGCCCACTTTTCAGAGAGCTCTCATCTCTAATTTGGATGCAAAGCCTGCGTCATTACCTGGCAAAACAAGCAGCCAGAGGCTTAAAGCCCCAGGCCTTTAATTGATTGATCTTGCCTGTGAATGGCAGAGCTTGATATTAAGTAGTTGTTGTTTGCAGTGTCCTCACTTGGAGCAGTTTGTGTCTAGAATACGACCTTGCAATTTTGAAGGTTTAAATTTAAAGACTTGCAAAGTTTCCCTCTTTTTTTTAATTGTGGGGTGTCTGCTGTTACTCTAGTAGTTTAAAATGGTGTCACTGGATTGTTTAATTTACTTAAACCTACGTAAAAGTTTTATAATGTAATTTTTTAAAATAGCATTTCTGCTTTGTATTAATCAGTCACTCTTTTGTTTTCTTTTAAACCACAGTTTAGTTACTGATCCTGGAAAATTGGTTTAATATATGCTGATCAGTTGGCTCTGAACAGCTTCAGATAGGCTTCTCTGTATGTGTAGACATATTGACTCCCGAGTCCCCACTTGTTTCAACACTTTGATAACATTTCTTTCTAATTTCTGCACTGATATCCATGCACTTTTGCAACCTGAAAGCGTGTCTGGGTAAAAGGTCAAACCCCTGCTTTCTGAATGAAGTATGATTTACATTAAATCTTCCAGTTTCATTATTTTTTTTTTTTACTGGATTCTAATAAAAATATCTACTGCTTGAGTCCACTATCATATCTGGAATTTTTATATTTTTCAAAATGCTGATGCAGTACTATCACCACTCTTGCTGTGTTATTTACTCTGTCTCAAAAATTTGACTTCAGTCTTGAACGTCTTTTCACTTATTTTAGTTTTAATTTAAAAATAAAAATACACAGTGTTGTTTTGGTTTCTTCCTAATTATACACATTCCTTATGTTCCTTGACATTTCTTCTTTATTCACTGCATTTCAAGGTGTTTTTTTTTTCACATTTTCTCACTTTTATGTTGATTCATATAAATCCTTCTATCTAACATTCTTTTTTTCTTGTTTGATTTGTGTACACTCTTTTGAATGTACACATGATGGAAGCTAAACATGACATTTTGTGCCAATATTTGTTTATTTTGTTTTCTGTGATTTCACTGAATGTACCGTAATATTTCTGAATCATCTTCACTGCAATTTTTTTTCCCAGGTGATCCTGGCTTTCTGCTGGATCTACATTCGCAAATTTCAGAGTCGACAAGATAGTGAAGTTGTTTCAACAATCACAGCAATATGTGCATTGGCCATAGCTTTGATAACCTCGGCTCTCCTCCCAGTGGACATATTCCTTGTTTCCTACATGAAGTATTCGAATGGTACCTATAAGGTCAGTGTCTGTTCTGTTAAGAGCCACTGTAAAATCAGTTTAAAGTTTTTGACATTTAGTATAGTCTTATTGAAAAATTGTTCTTAGTTATTTTTTTCTCAAAAAGGTAAAAGTTAAATGTATTTCTTAATCCATTATTTTTTTCCTGTAGAACAGGGGTTTTCAAATCCCTTGAGGGATGGTGTCCTGCAAGTTTTAAATGTGTCTCTGGTTCAACACACTTCAATCAAATGGCTGAATTAGCTCCTATGTATGCAGTCAAGTACTCCAGAGCTCTCCTAATGACCTGATTATTTAACTTAGGTGTGTTGAAGTAGAGACACTTTGAAAACTTGCAGGACACCGGCCCTCGAGGCCTGGATTTGAGGATCTTTACCATAGATTGAACAAATAGCCAATAAAAAACTGCTTTGATTGCTGCTTTGTTTATGGTTGAATAATAATAAAAAAATCTGTTTTCATATTTTTGTATAACTTATGAAGATAACAATATGTTCTTCAAAATAATTATTGGCTAGAATGAATAAAGGAAATATTGTTCTTTCAATTGCTTTTCAAGATCTGAAAGATTTTCAAATTTTTACTTAGCAGAAATTTATTTAAATTTATAATTTAATATATTCATACTGAAGTTTGTGCTTTAGCTCTATCTCTGTTTGTAGTTAGAACCAAATGCTTTAATACGAAGTATAAAAAAATACATTTATTTCTCACCGTCTAACTTTATGTTCAACTAAATCTTTCCTGTTTTAGGTCAGTTAGGATTATTGTGTGTGGTAAATGCCAGAATAATGAGGTAATTTTTATTACTTTCCTCAAATTCCGATATGGATATATACCAACATTACTATTTCTTTTAAACATTTTCTAAAGCCTAAAGGTTGTGTGTTGGTTTTGTATCCTTCTGATTGGTTAATTCACAACATATGAGCTAACTGGGGGTTGTCCCAAAAGCACACAAACACTCTTTGTATGATATCATGCAAAATCCGAGAAAAAAAAAAAATCAGATATCAGGAAGAGCATTGCAGACCTACACTAATGTGGTTCATCTGTTGAAACAACTATTCACCAGTGTAAACATCGTGGATATGGATTCTGTGTCCCATAGATAAACATAGTTTGGTGTGAAATGTGATTATTGCTGAAGCTTTTAAAAGAGTGTCACAATTCACAGTGGAAAACTACTATACTGACATAGGAAGCTATAATTCACACAGGAACAAAGTTCCCTTTAAGTGAAGCTTAAATAAACTTTTTTCTTGTTTTCCAGCAATGGGCTGCAAACAATGAGACAAGAGGACAAATTGAAACCACTGTGCTGTATGGTTATTACAGTAAGTGTGTTCTACTGAATGTTAATGACAAAACACAATGAATACATGTTGGAGAATAAATAAATATTTACTTTGAATCCATAAAGAAATGTATCCATGCAAGAACTGACATTGTATTTTATTTTACATGTAGGTGGGGTATCCCATATCTTGTGATATCAGCTCTGTGCTGTTTTCAGATTGATGGTCATGCCGGTTCAATTTTAATAACACTTGGGACCCATCTCATGTATTCATTGTTTCTTGGGAGGTTAGCATACAACATATGGGATTCATGCTAGCATTATATTTTTCACAGTGGTTACTCATTTGCACTTAGGGTTTCTATATAGATCTTTATGGCAGAAGTAGTGCAAAAACAAATCCATTAGTGTATTATAAAATCAGTCTTGACTGAAGTTTTCTTAATGAAAGTAAGAAACCATTGAAAATATGTGTAGCTTGTTTGAAACACTGCAATTCCAGTAGTTAATCTAAAAATCTATATCATATTTCATCATGCTATAAGAAAGAATTTGAGCCATAGCACTATCTTTATAATTAAAGTAGAAGTTGACTTTTTTCCTTTTTAAGTGATGTCTTCAGTTTTGACAGAAACATGAACAAACTATTTGCAAGAGTACAATAGCTGTTACTTTACAGGCGACCTGCTGTAGCTAAAATTGAATTAAAACCTTCCACTTGATCCACGTGAACTCCAAAGTGAGTGCTGCCTTAGAACTTAAGAAGCTTTAAAGAAAACTTCTTAAGAAGGATTCGTGATTTTGTTATGCTTCTCTGTCTTGGATAGGCACTGGTGGTTTAGGAAGGGTTTATGTGGACATGGAGATTATACCCATTTATAGCTATACCCAGAATGGCTGGGTATAGCTGCCTGTGTGAATTTGATGCCATAATTTAGATAAAACTCAGTGCATTTAAAGATTAGGTCAGAAATTAATCATTAGTTTTCTTCAACTGTGATTTAGAAAATGTTGCTATGGTGAAAATACTGGTAAATGTCAGTTGCAATGTATCCATATTTTCCACTTTTCCACTCTTTCTTAACTCTGCTTCAATCACTCTCTGACGTTTAGCATTTTGGGTAATGGCATGTATGACGGACATAAGTTCATAACAAATGGTATTGCTCAGCAAACAGTCCTTTGCGATATAAATATTGCATACAACAGAGCATAAATGTCTTAAGATAAGATAAACTGCAAATACCATATAATATCTTATCTTGCCGTAAAAATGTATACACATGTTGCGGTACATGTCACATGTACGGCAACATGTGCCTAGGATGCAGCAATCTGTCACTGAAGGAGCTCTCCAATTCAGCAACTGCTTCATGCATGGGGCGGGAGACATTGTCCAACAGTGATGTAATCTTAGCCAGAGTTCTTCTGTCTTCCACCATGGTCTGCACTGGGTCGAGAGGGGATCCTAGCACAGAGTTGTCCTTCCTGATGAGCTCATCTAAACACTTCCTCTGAAATGTTTTATAAGCTACTATGCCAACTTACTAGCTTTGCTGATGTCAGTTCTGATTCATGGAAGGAGCACCTTCTGCACTCCAAAAGAGTCTGATCGGACTCTTCATGTAAAGAACAACAGTATTGTTAGTCCAGTCCAGATTATCATTCAGGTCAACACCTAGGTACTTATAAAAGTCCACTATTTCAATGTCCACTCACTGGTCTCAGTGTGGTGGGTCTGCACCTGCAGAAATCCACCACCAGCTGATTGGTTTTAGCCACGTTGATCAGGAGGTGGTTCCACTGGCACCAGTCCACAAAGTTCTGTACTCACCTGTGAAGAGGCAACTATGGCAGCGTCATAGGAGAACTTTTGTAGATGCCAGCATGGAGACTTAATAGAAAAGTCTGCAGTGTAGTGGGTGAAGAGCAATGGTGCCAGCACATTTCCCTATGACCATTCTGTCAGAAAAAAAGCCCAGTGTCCTTGCACACTGTGGCTGGCCAGTGAGGTAGTCCAGTATCCAATGGGACAGAGAGTGGTCCACTACTGACAGCTCAAGCTTGTCGCTTAGAAGCCCTGCTGTGATGATGGTGAAAGCGCTGGAGAAATCTAAGAACATGATCCTCTTCAGGCTTTTCAAGGTGGGCTAGAGCTCAGTTCAGGAAGTAGATGATAACATCCATCCAAATGCCAGGCTATTAGGTGAACTTCAGCAGGCACCAGGAGGTGTAAATGACTGAGGACCAGCCTCTCGACAGTCTTCATCAGATGTAAAGTTAGTTCTACGGGCCTGTTGCTTCCGAGGTGCTTTGCACAGATTTAATTTTTTTTCTTCAGGCTCAGGTTGAATATGTTACCCAGGATGCCACACAGTTGATCATCGCCTCACATCAGGAGCCTGGAACTGACACCATCCAGACTTGTAACCTTTTGCACCTTGATTTTTCATAGCTCCTTCCTCACCTTAAGTGTAGAAAGGGATAAGATGAAGGTAGGGAATGGAGGCGGTGGGGTGGAGTCCTCTGAAGTGAAAGGGGTTGATACTGACTGAGAGCTGAACCGTGTGAAGTCTTGAGAAGAAAATCAGGCAGTCGTCAAAGATGAGGGGATAACAGTACGATAGACTGGACTGGGGGAGGGCTGGATGACTGATCAAACTTGTTTTGTAAGGTTTTCTGTAGAATGTTTAGAAGCTGGTTATTTTCAATAAAATACCTTTTTTACATTCAACCTGAAACGTTTCAGTATATTTGTTGTTGTCTCCTATAGATAACCAATTATTGTAATCTATGTATTTACAGCCTTTTGTATACATGCTTTACTATGCTTTTCTTGGGACACTAAAATATTTACATTGCCATAACTTCAACATGTGGGCTGACAGTTTCATCAAGTGTATAATAATGCTTAGGCTTTTCTGATGTTGATTGTGACTGGTTAGAAACTTAATCTTCTTGTGCAGAAAGTCAGAACAACAAAAGAAATCCTGAAATCACAAACTGGTAATCAAGATTTGTTGATTGTGATCATGTAGTTTTGACATAGTCACAACCATGGTTTTTGCAATAGGTGAAGGTGAAGTATCATTTTAGAACTCCTACCTTTCCCACTTGTTGATTTTCTCTTTATTTACGTCCTTCAATAGAAAACATAAAATTACATGCTCCTTATTTGAATTTTTGCTACTTAGTAATGAAATTACAATTAGCAGTGATCTAAAGATGAATGTTTTTTTTTAGCTCACATAAAACATAATTGGCTTTTAAATTTATACCATGCAGGATGTTATTTTTTTAGATGCTTTTTACAGGCTTACTCCCAAGGTACACTAGTCTTTTATGTTGAAACTAAAAGGCAGTTAAAACAGGAGATTTTTCTTTGATGCAGGTTAGTTCTCCAAAGCATTGGCATATTGTTCCAGTGTTTAGATTTACCTTTTCTCCATGGCATTTTTTACTGCGTTTTGCATGTTTTTCTGTAGACACATAGCTATATGTCTCTTAATGGGTTATAAAACTAAACTAGCTTTTGTTCATTATGGCTCTGTCTTGGGTTTAAGCTTCTATCATTTTGTCCCTTTAGTTGCAGATGTTATTGTTTTCTATATGTGCTTTGAT
The DNA here is from genome assembly GCA_903066815.1 of Brachyrhaphis roseni. Lineage (NCBI taxonomy): Eukaryota > Metazoa > Chordata > Actinopteri > Cyprinodontiformes > Poeciliidae > Brachyrhaphis > Brachyrhaphis roseni. Next base: position 17,055 of record CAEFZY010048709.1, read on the forward strand.
TTGCCATTGTTGCTTCTTAATGTTGTATGCAGCATTTCAGTAAACATTCCATTTTAAAATGAGCTGGTATAAATAAATGTGAGTTAACTTGATTATTCTATATACATCCTCTGATTGCTTTATATACAGTCTGTAAAGTTCCCTTAATCTGCTGTAAATTTGACCGTAATCCATGTTAATCGTCTATCCATCAAGTTTGCTTACATGGTGTAGTTGAAGTAGCTCCTCATTGTTTGCCTTTATTGAGTAGAGAGAGGAATCGCTTTTTGGCACATTTGTTGAGTCTTCAACTATTATGCATAGGATTATGTTTTTCAGAAATTAGTTAATCTGTCATACCTTAATCTGAATGGCTATTTCACTCATAGTTTTATATATATCTTCTGATGTTAAAGGTATATTGCAAATTAGAGGACTTCTGTGTTAATCATTTGTCCTAGCTATAGTTTTTGGTCTGGTTTGTTTGTCAAACAAGTAAATCTCCTCCAGCTATCTGAACATCTGTAATTTTTGCAACATTTCCACGTTAAATTTCCACAATATTGTAGTTACATTTGTGCTCTATGCTGTGAAGCAAAACTATTGAACTGCCTCCACAGCAAAGGCTCAGTTTTTAAGTGATGATGTGCACTTCAGCATTATTTGTTGTTATTTGTTTTTTGCTAGGCTTTTTATTTGGTCTTAAAACAAAGCCCTTGGGAAATAATTTGTCAGATTCACTCCTGATATGATTTTAGCTTTTTTTTTTTTTCCTCATTAATTTGTGAGCTTGCTAAATCCACACAACTTTGAGGTGCCAGCTCTCTTTTCCTATCTGATTAAAGTGAACATGGAAGGCTGAAAGTGAAATACTTTAACTGATTTTTTTGGTTAAACTCGGGATACAGCTTAAAAGATTTTAAAAGATATGGCCAAATATTGAAAGTGAGATGACTTGAATAGAAAGTCATAAATGCACTCAAAATGCCATACCGATTGGGAAAATAGCACTGCAAGCACCCACTCCAAAGTTTACTTCCCCCCAACAAGGCTCATCCATTTATCCCTCTAGGAGAAATTGAGTGGTTAACAGACAAAAACCTAGCAGGACCAAGCTCTTCCTGCAGAAATCATGTTAAATTTAAATCAGTCAATCAGCACCTTTCATACTAAAAAAAACAAACAATAAAAAAGCAAAGTTAACAAAATTTAAATTAAAAACATTAACCACCCCACCCCTCCAATAAAAGAGGACAGAAATGTGCATGTAATATGTAGGGACAGACATACATATATGATTATTTGTGTGATTTATCATTTCATAAGAAATTTGCCTCCTAATCAAGAGTCTGAATCTATTTACAAGTTCACGGTAGTCTGATTTTGATTTTATTCTACTTTAGAAAATATCTGTCAAGGTTAGAATTTATGTGCTGCCTAAATGGAACAGATGAAATAAATGTCATTATGACCCTGTAAGTCTATTTTTTAGCCTTTAAATTTTGTACAAAACCTGACATCCTTTTGACATCCATGTTTTTTCTTTATTTTAGAAGCATCACTTTGATATTTGCCAGTAGGTGGAGACCAACTTCCATGTCAAGCTATGCAGCTTTATTTCCAATCAAGCATTTAAGGTTAAATTTTCCTCCAGGACACAGCTGTGTCCATTTGTATTTCACAAACAGTGTAAATATAGGGTTGACATAGAGTTTTATATGTCCTCTGGTGAAACATGCTTCTCTCCAGAGTCAAATGATTTGTATTCACTGACGATCACAGTTAATAAGCATGTGAATGCTCAGTGATTTGAAGAGCTTTGGGCATAATTTACTTACTCTTTGGATTCACATATTGTTTCAGACAGTGGTCTTTCAATTATGTCTTGCAATTTAATAATGTTATGTGCATGCACAAAATTATATAAATGATAGATTTTTTCAGGAACATTCTTTACTGTTGCATAATTAGTTACAAGTTAGGACTAAAGATGTTTTAGTATTGGTTTGGTTTTCATCAGCACTCTATTCTTCATTTTTGCCATCCGTCCCTTCGACCAGGGACATCTCAGGTTGTTATTCTCAGTTGAGATGACAGCTGGGGACATTATTCAAACTTAAGCTTTCTAATAAAAAAACAAACAAACAATTTCAAAATTTTCAGTAGAGGCACATTTACTTACAGGATATTAACAAGGGGAAAAAAAAAAAATATACATATATATTATTTTTTTATGAAAAATTAGCTCAATTTCTGACAAAACTCAAAACCCCTGGCAAACAAAAATAAAATCAAAAACTTGATTTATAATACTGTCTCATGATGCTGTAGCAAATGACTCTTTCAAAAGCTGTTATTCAGATCCTCTATGAAATCCGGTTGGGTGAATTTTTTCCTTGGCTAATGTGTCATTCAATGTTCTTGTAGAGCTTACCCCCATACACACACTAACTATGGGTTGCACTCATAATTTCATGACAATAACTGTCTGTCCCCTTCTAGTTTTTCTACTGCCTTTTGTTTTGATACTTGGTATTACACTACATAGATGTTGAGGTATTTTGGGCTTAAATGTGAATGCATAGCTGTTGAGTCGGAAAGCATATTTCTATTTTGCTTTCTGAAGATGTGATTGGAGTTAAAGCATATGGAGACGGCAGAACTTTTTTGATTTCAAAATTCAAAAAAAAGTTTTGAACTTTGAACTTAATGTTGTTCTCCATGAGAACATTATTAAGCATTGTTAGCCAGTTATTGATGATTTGTTGATTGTGCATACATATCATCAATATCTCATGATGTATGGTCAAATTATGAGCATGTGATTGATCAAAGACGTTAATCAACTGAGAGAAAAACCTAAGGAATTCTTAATTCCATATAATAAATCTATTTTTTTATTTAATAAATTGAATATCAAACGAATGCCAGTGGAACAGGTATCTAAATTTAACTTGACATTGGGGATGAATGTCTGGTACAGAGATGCCCACATCCTTTTATACAACATGCTTTTGTGATCTAGCATAAAAGGTTAGCTTTCAAGCTTGAGGTTTGTCCACTTTTACATTTCCTCTGACTTTTCAGTACTTCAAAGCAGTGGTGCATAAGACCCTTAAGCAACAGGGCAAAATACCCTGGGCCTCCTGAATAAATCATTTTCTTTCTCTTTGCCTTGTCTCAAAGCCATTTAAGAAAAGTAGCGAGACAGGAGGCAGTCCTTGTGCACACTACAATAACTTTGCTGTTGTCGATAATAATGTGCCTGCCAACATATGTGGACATATTTCACTGAAAGCTGGTAGCTTTGTGTCTTCAAAGAATTTCTAAAACTACTGAGAATTTTCTGTTTTACTTTGAAGAGCAGCTTTGGGTGATTCAGAGAGGCCTTCAGTGAAAAAAAAAAAAACAAAAAACAGTCAAGCACACAAAAGAAATAAAAGGGAATTTTTTTGATGATATAATTAAATGCAGTTCAATTTAGTTTATTTGTATTGCACCAATTCACAACAAACATTATGTCTAGGGCTCTTACCAAAATAGTCAGTTTAACCTAGTCATACAAACAGATTCAAGGTAAGTTCCATTCAACTTGATCCTAGTCATCAGACAATGAAGTCAACTTCTGTAATTACACAAATACTTTTTTTTCTTTAATTAACTAATTAAAGAAAGTGCTGCTTAACTGCAATTTATTCTCCCATTTCATAGATACTCTCTGGGAAATTTGGCAGTTTTTACTTCCATTTCTTACCCTTAAACAAAAAAAAAAAATCTGGTTCTTTGAAAGGTAATATTTTCATAAACTGTTAAGATTGGTAGTCATAAAAACATCCAATCATGATGATTATATAAAAATATATATATATATTTTCATCACATTCCAATTTGGTTGGCTGCTTTTTATTGGAAGCAGAACAACAACTTCAACTCATCAGCTGTCAAAGAAGAAACATTTGCTTGTTGCTTTATAAACTGGTGTGTGGTTTGTTTGAAAAGTACTTTTTTTTTTAATTAGGGAGATGTGTTGTATGTTGTCTTTATATATTATTATTTTAAAGCTATTTCCATTTTTTTGTTTGTTTGTTTTGATACCTGTTTGGGCTCAGTGACTTCTCAAAGCTCCATATTATGACTACAGATCAAACTCCAGTGCTGCTTAACTGACCTCCAGCTATTAGATATTATTAAATGGAGTAATATCAAATCTCCTTGAGGCTGACTAAGAGTAGGTTATATAAAATGATTTTTAAATTCTTTACATGTCAAAGCAGTAGCAAAACATCCAGCTTGGTAAGAAAAGGCAGAAGGTAGAAATTGCAAGGGTGAAATTAAAAAGTATTTAATGTAAAGGGCTATTAATTTATTATGTAAAACATCTTGTGTGTCATTCTGTATTTTGAACAAAATTGTAATAAAGAAAATACACATATTTTTAACCAGCAATGCAAATTAATATTATTGCAAATTTTTCATAAATATTTAAACACAGAGAAGTGTATAACATCTGCTTGTTATTTCCGTAGATTTCAATCTATATAACACACAAACACAGAACCTAAATAAAAGGTTAAGGGCATTCAATTATTTAGCACTCCTATTCTGTCAAAGGGATAAATGGACTACGTTTTAATAGTGATAATGCATTTTTTCCGGTAGATGATCTGCATATAGAGCAATGACTGATTCATAATAATTCAATATGACCTATTCTCTTTGTATGTTAATATTTATGGTGTTATGATTAATTTTACCCCGTACTTTAACCTCCAGGCATACATCAGCAGCTGCATACTGAGCGTGGTTTGCATTTATTGGCTTTTGGCATCATCCTCAACTCAGTTTGTCTAGCTGAAAATGAGTGCTAATGGATACATTGGTGAAGCAATGAGCATGTGCATATTGAAAGCAATGCCCTGTCATGATCACAGCTGGCAAAAGGCAAACCTTCTATAACGGCAACATTCATTTTCCTGCAGCAGAGAGAGAACCTTTTCTGAAAATGGTTCATTTTGGAGAGAGAGGTGTTTCTGCATGCCTGGAGCACTTTTTTTTTGTCATTAGCGTGGCTGTTTTGTTGAAGTATGCTACTGATCAAAAATATTAAGCAGTTGTTAAAATGATTTTACTTGTTTGTTTCTTTTTCTCATTGTTCTTATTTTTTATGTATTGGGCTCATATTCAGAACTGAAACTGTTTATTTCTTACAAAACAGTTTGAATCGTTTTGATCTTATGAACCTTCAGAGCCACATGAAGACAGTTACAAAGTCGGCCTTCTATCATCTGAAGGACATCTCCAGGATTAGAGAACTAATGTCTCAGCCAGATCTAGAGAAACTCATCCATGCATTTATCTTTAGTCACATTGATTATTGCAGCAGCGTCTTCATAGGTCTGTCCAGCAAATTAATCAAACAGCTGCAGCTGATCCAGAACGCTGCTGCTCTCGTTCTCACTAAAACCAGGAAGATAGAGCACATAACACCAGTTTTAAAGTCCCTACACTGGCTCCCTGTAGCTCAAAGAATAGACTTTAAAATACTGTTGTTAG
>CAEFZY010048717.1:0-21913 GCA_903066815.1 Brachyrhaphis roseni
TTGACACTCCTCTATGCAAATGATTTGTAATTAAGCTACGCCTCCATGTAATAAATATGCAAAGACAGAGAAGCACGACAGAACTGGCCTGTAGACAGAGACAAGAGATGTCGAAAGGCAGAGTTCTCCGTTCAATTCTAAGATTGCATTGGAAAATTTAACCGTCTCCCTCTGTGTTCTTATTTTGTTCAGCGAGAATGTCGGATAAAAGATCCAACATGGACTATGTTGCAGTGCATTCTGGGTAAATACAATCAAAACAAAGAGTTTAATGATATAGAGATAAATGGCTCATGTTCTTTTACAAAGATAAAAGAGAAATCGTAGAACTGCTAAAATCTGGTGTCACTCCATTGTTTACAAGAAAGTTGAGCTTTCTTTCCAAGTAAACACAACTTCCTTGGAAAGGAATCTGAATCTGGAGTTGGATCTGAATCTGGAGCTGGAGCATTGTCATGGCTGCATATAAATATTTCATAAATATTTCCTGTTAATTAGGATGCCAGTGCACATGCTGTATGTCACAGGCAGTGATGGCATAGTTACTTAAAACAAATAACTTCAATCAGATTACTGATTACTCCATGAAAACGTAACTTAGTTAGATTACTGACTACTTGATTTGGAAAGTAACTAAGTTACATTAAAAGTAACTTTTTTAGTTACTATCAGCAGCTGCTAACAACAACGCTCCACCACCTGTGAAAATGACATTGATCTTTGCCAATACTCAATTGTAAGTTATTTTATAATAGTAACATCAACAATGTGTCTCCACTTATAAGGTTGAACTGAAGAGGAGAGTTTTTAATGGTTACAATAGTACAAAAAAAACATTAGTAATTTGTGCGTGTTTTTGTGAGGTCAACTATTGTCTGGAAAACTAAATAGGATTTTAGAACACAACTCAGATGTCCTGCTGCACAGATTTTTGACACTTATTTTCATATTAATAATTATAATGGCGTTTAGTTGCACAATTTTACGGACTTGTTTATTCGTGTGTGTTTTCACGTTTATTGTGCTGTTCTTATCAGTCTTGATGTTTGCAGTTTTTTGGAGCGCAAAGCGAAGCTCGACGTCATTCAGAGGTAATATATTAACTTGACATTAACAATGTCAATGACGGATCATCCAGGAAATGATGGACAGGGAGAGTCTGACTAAAACTAACTGGATTTCAGACAAATTCTGGAGTTTAAGTCTGCTTATTTCCAAGCCCAAAAACCACAACCTGCAACTCATTTAATCTGCAATTTTAGAAAAAAAAAACAAGCCCAAAGCTGCTTATAATAATTGGACATGGTGAGCGAAACTCAAAATAGTTCCTGCTTTTCCAGTAACAAAATGCACATCTCCCTCTTCCCTCCATTGTTTATGTTTCTGTCGCTGCTGATACTGTTGCATATTTACTCCCCAAGACGTGCAGAGTAAATAAAATTAAACTACAAAAGAAAATAGTAACGCAAAGTGATTTTGATAAGTAACTGTAGTCTGTCTACTGGATTTGAAATAGCAACGCGTTAGATTACTCGTTACTGAAAAAAGTAACATTACACTGGTCACAGGTAATGAAATGTGTTCTGCTGTGCTGAGGTCCAATCCATCTGAAAAGTCATAAATTAAGATGAGGGTGAATATTACTGGTGAACAGAAGACATTTTGTTTCAAATGCACATTTTCAGACAAACACTGTCGTGCTGCATTTGTAAGTTATTAATCTCAGACTAGAAAGCTTGTTAAGTCGGTATTATTCCTAGTAATCTCTTTGTTTTCTCTGCTGAAATGGGACTCCATCTTCTGCTGTCATGGCAATAAACATGTTGAGTCTGTGAAATATTACGACTGACACAATAAGACAATAGATGGAAGCTAATAATAAATTAGAAAACTGAGATGAATAGAAATCTCTTCCAGGACCTAAATATCCCTTCCTCATATAGAATATCAATGCAAACCAGGCTGCTAGCCAACTTAGCCTCTCAGCTGTTTCCTTCTTTCCACATTTTCATCCCATCTTGCAAGGGACTCCCAAATCAATTCAGAAAAAGATTTCTGAATTCAGGGAAGACGTGAGGCTACAGACCTACAGGAGAAATTCAAGATTTCCTCTAGGAAAGACCTTCAACAGGGAAGAGGTCAGTCAGACGACCTGCAGCTCAGTTTGGGGAAAACAAACCCGCCTCCAAGCTGGGCTGCATTCTGTGGTTAGTTTTATATCTATTTCCTTCTTGCTGTGAGTATCTGTGAAGGACTCTCGCCTTATCAGCGGGGACTTTACGAAGATTTGTTTCCAGAGCCTGTCCATTACCTCCATTTGCCAGGTAATACTATCAGATGATCTGTTTAGGTAGAGGAGGCTCAGCTACAGAGACTCAGACAAAATACAGCCGGATCATTCAGGGGAGAGGGTCTAAACATGATCTGGACTGAAACCAGTTCTATTCCATTTGTAAGGACAGAATGAACAATCAATAAAATGAAAGCAAAAGTGGAGCTTAAACCACTTTTCATATACGCACATATGAATTAGGCAGTCTCTTTGTACCCAGAAGCTACAAAAAATATGATGGAAGGTGAAATTCTTGCTCAGCCTGTATGAAGCTCTACTAACAAAAAATACACAATCATAAACATTAGCTTTGCTAACAATGTATCATCACGGTATTTAGCACAAGCTAATGCTAAAGCACTAAATCAATTCCACTTATATCTGCTTTTGAAACACTACAATCCTCAAGCACTAATTTAATTCTGATATAATTTACATGTGGAAGACATGTTTAACAAAAAGTTTACAAAACAGCCAAGTAATTTAGCACTTTAGATTTTATAGAAAAATTACATGATGGGAAGCAAAGTGTGCTAAATGTAAAATTAGCTCCGATTCTAGCGCATTAGCGGAAATGTGCCCACCACTGTCACTGTCACAACAGAATCTCTAACTCATTTCAAACTTTCTAAACATGCACAACACTTCCTTTAAGTTCCATATTAGTGCTATCGCTCTTTATATATGTCAGATTAAAAGGAATTAAAGCAAACCACATTTGGATATTTTGTTGGCAGTATTGCTTCCTCACCAACAATAACCAGGGCTGTGTTAGATGTTTAATAAATATGCAGTTAAATATGGATGATAAAAACAGAATATTGATTGAGATTTGGTGCCTGATGGACGTTGGCAAGCCTCTAAATTGAATTCTGTTTGGACCGCTCTATTCCTGGGCCCTTTGGGTCAAAATGGAGACGAAAACAATCAAGATGTTGTGGATTGTTGTTCAGAAAAACCCAGCTTATAAAATTAAAAAGAAAGGGAGTGTAGAACTATATGGGTATATAATATGTGGGAGATATTTAAGTTATAATTACATAAGGCCGTAATCACACACTCACAAAAAAAATATCTTTAGGAAAAATGTGCCGAACAGGAAAGTAATTAATTTTAGCATCACATACTTTTTTAACTAAATTTCTTGGCCTCTTGCCATGTAAAAAAAAAAAAAAAAAAAAAAAAAAAAAAAGTATTATCTTAGCACGCTGATTAATTTCCTGGTTAGCTGAGCCCTAATGATTGAACGCCTGACTGTGCTGCTCGAAGCGGTGTGTGGAGGACTTGTGTAAAAGCACGAGCCCTCCGTAGGACTCACAGACACACACACACCCCCACCCCCACACACACCCATCTCCTCAAATACGTTTGCAGCCACTCTGCCGGCTTTACAAACACAGCCGTCGCACACCGACGGCGCTAAACGGCGCTCGGGGGGAAGATCTGCGCTCCGTTTACAACCGGCCGGGACCGCCGCCTGATGCTCGACTTATAGCACTTTAGAAAAGAATCATTGCGCAAAGGATCAGGTTTCATCTCTCAAATAATAAAAAAAATGATTAATTGTATGACAAATAAGGACACAAACCAGCACAATTTATCCCCATTACACGTCCGAGCTGAGCGGCGCTTTACAGCTTGATTTGTCTCAATTTGTTTCAAACACAAAATGAATGAGATTATGTATTGATCCTGTGCCTGCAGTGAAATTTGTCATTAAATGGTTGATGGAGACAAATTACAATCCTAGAGCATAACTTCAAATATATTTTCTTGTTTTTATTTTCTTCATAACGTAGTAATTTAAAACTGAAACTTCAATTTAGAGGGAGCCAAACGTGCCACAAATTGACAAACGCATTCAAAATTAGGTCATTAATTAAATGTGTCATAAACTGATTAAAACTATGAAAAAAGAAAAAGAAAAAAACAAACAATTTTCAAATATACAAATAACACATCCATCAATCCGGCTATCTCTGGGTGAACCTTAGACAGGCCACCGGTCCATCACAAAACACACACACACAGAAATGTCAGACTAACCATGCACACACACAGTTCAGAGAAACACATTTTTTTTATTAGTATTGATATTTATTTTATTTTCCAGAACCACACATATTTATTTGACTCTTTATGATGTGTTGCAATATTTTCAGCTCCTGCAAGACATCCTTAATGTCCTTTAACAATCAGTCTTATTCTGTAAAGTCAGGGGGCGGGACTAACACTGCTGCAGTCCTGATGATTGGTCTCAAGTGGACGAATCAGAGGCAAACGTAGGTTTTGATCTTAAATCAATTTTGCAATACATTTATAAACTCTTTAGTTTACAACTACTGAAGTAATTGTTCTTCTAAAGGGTTTATAAATTAAACTCCTTAGTTTAATTTCATGATCTAAGAAAGAACAATTACTTCATCCTTGAAATATTAATTTAAAATATTAATTTCAAGGGTTTGAACTAAAATTGAAGAAGAACAGTAAATAAGTATGTTGTCTGCAAAGAGACGGAACTTGGTCAATTCTTAGTGGTTGTTTATATAAAGAGTGAAGAGCGAGAGTCTTAAATTGGAGCCGTAATCAGCTATTTTGAACCTCGGTCTTTATAAGCAGGCCGGTGAGATACAATGGTTTTTCCAGATTTGTGACAAGAGCATTTGAGAAATCAAGAAAATCTATCAGTGATGTCAAAGGGACATCATAAGCAGACTTAATGAGATCTTCATTATTCTAAAGGCAGAGATTGATATTTTAACTTAGTAGCTCTGTAATAAAACCTGCAGTCAGTGTGAGAACAATGGGATCCAACTGATTATTATATGGAGTTTTGTTGTATGCAACAACTTTCAGATTCTGTGGATCCCTATAACATTATGCTTATGACCTAAGCAAAGTACAAAGCATAACATCTATTTTTATTATTGTATGACACAAGCTCCTATCTGGATTCCCCAAAGGCAAATCCCACATTTCTCCTACCTCATTCCCTCAGAACGTTCATTGACACAGGATTCAGCTGCTATCAGTATTTTTCTCTTTCAAATTCGGCACGCATTAACATTCACAGACTATGTGATCAAGGACATGGCCATGTACGTCTCAAACCTCTGCTTTAACAGCAAGAGTTGTCCTCAGATTACGCTGTCATGGCAACAGATGTGAGCAGGAGAGAAGGGCAGCGATCCTCTCCGATCTCTGTCTGTCCACACACTGAACAGCTAGTTATGCTGTTCAGTACAGCTTCAGTATTTCTCACTTCTGTCTTTTTCCACTTCCCTCCAATCAACTTGATGATCCAAGTATTTGCCTCCCCTCAACACAACAGGCTAATGTGAAATTATTGGCTTTGCACTTTAACCTGCAACATAGCAGAAGACGTTTACTTCTGCTGCCTGTAGAGGTCCAGGACTGGGTTTAAAACTATTATTTGTCCACATTCACCTTCAACACACCTTCTTAGAAACAAACTTCAAGGGAAAATGAGAGGAAATGCCCTGGAAGTAGGATGTTTAAAAATCCTTACCACAGTTTTTACATCTATCTATTTGCAGAACCCGTAAAACACACATTTATCATTTGGTTACTGTATGCCCACGAGCGTAGAACATGTGCCAGCAATGATTTATGACCGCATGGTATCTAAGAGCCTAAAGTTGCCCAACTTGCAATTTAAAAATAAAGCTGGGACTCATTTCTGAATACTTACTGGTCTGCAACAAACGACTGAACCTTGTTATACAATCCAACCAACAAAGCATACATTATTTTCTGTAATAGTAATCAGTTTTATTGTGATTTCAGTTTAAACTAGATATTTATATTCACAATATAAAAAGAGTCACTGTGTGACATTAAGCCTTTTTCTGTTTTAGGTTGGTTAAGATTACCAAGATTACCAAGATTTTATCTTTTTTATATTTGATAAAATCCAGAATAAATACTAATAATTGTCTCCATAATTGTATGACTTGGGTCACGGGATAGTTTGTTCAAGAGAACAGGTGCGGTTCGAATTCATAGGTGAATATGAACCAGTCTGGAGGCCGCTCCAAAAGCAGACCACAGTGCAGGGCATTCTGGGTAAATACAACCGTAACAAACGCACATGTTTGTTACGGTCATTTCTTGCGCTAGCACAAGAAATGTTGTTGTCTTTTACCAAAGACAAAAGAGGAATCCTACAACCCCTAAAATCTGACACCACTCCATTTCTAGCTACATTTCATGAAGAAGGAAACATGTTTTTCAGAGGTTTTTGTGTCATTTCCTGCCATGGTTCTTGGTGCAGCACCACCACAGGAGAGGAGGGAACAGGTTTTGCATAAGATTTGGTTTGTTTGACACAGTACAGTGTGAAAGTGAACCATGCCAATTGAAAATGTCAAACTTTGCAATTTTGGTGCATAAAAACACCCTCAGACTCAACAAGTAAAGTTCAATAGTTTTTTTTTTTTTTTTTTTCCTTTTCAGACAAGAGGACACGTCTATTCCCACAGATTCAAATCCTCATCCTTGGGTGCATTTACTTTCTGAATTATTGCTTCTTATTTACAGAGCGGCCTTTCAGCTCATGTAGGTACAGGACTAGGTTTACTGCAAGTGAGACTTTAACTGACACATTTTGGACCAAAACACACCTATCCTTGAAATATTAGTAATTGAACAATTACTGAACCGGACCTGTGTAGGTACTAAACTCTCTTCCTGTTATTTTGGGAGATTTACTTCAGACTTTTTGGTTATGTCACTCCAAAAGTGTGTTTGAAATGTAGCCTTAAAATACCTCCAGTTATGGTTAGCACCAATGTTGTGTGAATGAACGTGAAAGAAGACAAAAGCGCCATGGCAACATCATCATTTATCAAAACTAAAATATTTTTGGGACTCTACCTGACCTAGTAAAACACAGCAATGAAAAGTTTCTGTGTTTTTACACAGCAAATGCAAACATCCCATTTCAAATGTATGTGAATGGATATGCTATACTTCTTAAATTCATACATTCATCTTATTGCTGCACCTTCATAATGTTCAGCTTTCAGCTGTGTTTTAGTTCTACATGCATACAGCACTAAACTTCATTAGAACAGCCCCAGATGTTAAGCCGCAGCCATGAGGAGGGAAAACTTGTCTTTAAAAACAGGTCGCCTGGAAGTCCTGAGGTTAGATTTTGGGAAGATGATGTTCTGGGACTTAATTAGTAAAAGGTCCCACATTTGAACGGGCTCAGTGCCCATGAGCTCTCCTCTCAAATCTGGGGCAGCGAAGCACACACAGACACACACACATGGAGCACAATGGTAAAAGCTATGAATAAATAAACACACATAGACACAGATGGAAGATGATGTAGAAAATAACAGCAAAATCCCAGACCAGTACTAGAAATAGTCGACTTGAAGCTCTATAGAAGCTTCATATCCTCAGAAAGCTTGACACATGATGACTATTGACTGCCTCTTTGTTGGAGGACTGTGATTAATAGCAGAAGGGTAGCTCTATTGCTGCAAACACTGTTTGACTTAATGGTTAAAATATGTGCTTTTTGCTTCAATGGATAATCCAAAAAGCACTCCAAGAAAAAAAAGTCCACAATAATTTATCAAATTATGCACACGGGCAAATCAACAAAGAACATTTTGTAACAATACTTTTATTACATTTATCTGGTCACAATATTGTATGGAAGCAGCAAAAGAATAAAAAAAAAAAAAGTGTAAAAGGAAATTTTCAACATTTTGACAGGTAAAAGGTTTGCAGTTACAATTTCAAAAATATTATTCTTGATTATTGTATTTAGTAAAGCATAAGGCATAAGACAATCATTTCTACCGAGATCAGTGGTTATTCACACAACAGCCTGTAGCAGGTTGTAGCTGTTACAACAGGAAGGAAAAGTTATTTGTTCAGTGTTACGTTTGGATCAGGATCTGGGTCTGGATTGATTCGAAGTTTGGGGTTAAACATTTTGATAACTCAGGTTTTTAAATAAAAAAATGTTTCTGTATTAAAATCAAACATGTTGTGATATCTATTCTGAGTCAGAAGGTTGTTATAACACTGATGCCAACTATGAATTTGACAAAAGGTAGATGCTTAGAATGAATAAATCTGTAGGCTAAAGAGCCTTCCTAAATTGCTTTTTCTGTTTGCCATTAGCTTATTTAGCTAATTGTGCTGTGGTAAAGTTTTATTACAGAAAAGGGATGTGAGAAGTGGGACTTCATCTTGTTCATGTGTTTTAATAATAAGTCTATGAGGACAAACATTAAGCTAACTGTTAAAGTTAAATAATATGGTGGTTTCTGAAACTCCACAAGGAAGCAACATTCAGGGAAACTAATGAAAAGGCGATAGTTCTCTAAATTACTATCTGCCTCCCCAAAATTGTGGCAAAGACAAACAGAAGAGTAGAGTAATCAGTGTGTGAACCTTAAAGGAACAGAGGCTTTAAATTAGGCGGTCACTTACTTGCAGTGCTTGTGGGGACCACTGAGTGTCTCGATGACAAAGCATTCTCCACCATTGAGGCAGTAGGCCAAGTCCTTCTCATGGCAGGGTTTGAAATGCTCCGAGTGAAGCGGAGGCACTGTCGGGGATGCTGCAACGACACAGAGAGTCCATGGCATCAGTTACAATCAGGCCTGAAACAGCGAGTGATGGATGGTGAAGGATCATAATCCACCTCAAAAATGAAAGCAAATCTGTTTTCTAGCTACACTCCACTTGAGACTACATAAGAGTAAGTCACAAAACACAACAAACACTTCTGATAAGAGCTAGTAAAAGGCCATTGTTTGTTTAAACCCTCTAACAATGCCATCAAAAGATGGATGGAGGACGATTAATAGTCTGTCCTGCTGTGATTAATACTCAGTGGTCACAGTAACGTTTTTGACTCGACTTTTTGCTGTGATTTATCACGATACGCAGCTCGAATAGCCTCGACTTCTGAAAGCATCGCCGCACATTAATGGATGGTTTTATCATTTAAATGAATAAATGAAGAACCAGTTGCTTGAGAAGGAATCAACAAAAACACCCAGTAATTCTGTTTGTTCAACACCACTGGCATTTTAGTGCTATTTGAGTGCTATTTGAGGATTTACAAAAAAAATCAAAACAAAAAGTCCAGGCAGCCATCTATCAGCATCGTTTCAAATCTTGAGATTCAGTTGGTCAAGATATAACGTGAGGAGAAATCTGATTTACACCCCAGATGATGTTATTAATCCTAGACCAGACTGCTGAGTGTTTCCTTTGTGCTTGCAAATGAAAAATGAGGCTCTCATTAGCTGAAACCCAGCATTTTTTTCTCTTTTCTCTGCCTTTCTTTTTCAAAGAAGCTTGACAGGCAGTTATGATTCAGAACGTTAAGCTTCAGTGATTAAAATCAGGATGCAGTTACTTCCTCCAGTGTAGTGATTACAGTATGAGGTTGGTCTTTAATGGTGTGTGGAAGATACATCAGAATAAGCTGCAGCTTTTGCAATCAAGAGACGAATAGAATTATAAGCAAGTATTTGGTGGCGGGGGAGAGGTAGAGGGAAGGAGCTGACTTATTTCAGGATGGGATTCAAATCCCTTAATAAGCACAGTGAGGAATGCTTATGGTCCACTGGTGGCTGGTGCTTACTGGGAATGTTCCACTACGGTTCTGTAGTTAGCTGGTGATGAACTGGATCTGAGGTGAAGGTTAGTCTGGGGAGAGAGACTGGCTAAGAGAATGCTTTCATTAGCTGGAAGCATCAACAAGTTGCAGATAACGAGAACATTGCTTTAATCAAAGTAACAAAGTATAAAGTTACTTTTAATCACACTTCAGCGTGAAAAAAGTATTCACCCTTACAGATTCCTTCGGATCATTCAAGTGCGTCTTAAAGGAACGGCATTATGTGTCATTTCATAGAACAATCAAGTAACTATGTTACCTTCAGTTGTTATAAAAATGCTATCAAGTATGACTAAAAGCAAACTTTTCTTTGTGAATTACAGCCTTGAAATTGGGCCTCTCTCTCTTTAAAACCTCTTGCTTTTTCTGAAACTCCACCTTCAGGAAGTCATCACAACATGGCTCCTCTATTAACCCTTTATTGTTTTTACCAGCGCTGCTCTGACATGTATCTCCTATAATGAGCTCAGCAATTCCACCAGGTGTTTGCTAATTGCTGGTGGCTAGTCTGAAGGAGCTGGGTTAGGGTGTTGTGAGGGAGGGCTGCTCTGTGAGGCTGAAGCTCAGAAGGTTGGAAACCGCAGCTCTGAGGAGGAGCCAGGCCTTGAAGGCGGGGCTAGATCCACCCAGGCGCTTTGCACAGCTGACTGGCTGCCATGGAGATTAAAGGATTTCTCAAATATGCATGAAAGAATCAAGGCAACACTGCAGGTATGTTTTTGTTGAGGGAATGACATTATAACATGTAAAGCTAAAAAAAGGAAATTTTTTTAGATGCCCCTTTACAACAAAGGTCACCAGAATTCTGTTCCGCATGATTATTTTGTCACTTCTGCTATTGATCAATACTGATCAATACTGTTGATTCTAGCCTCAGTTTCCAGTTGCTATCTAACAAATGGAAACCACACCTCCCTGGTCTTCTGTTGCCTCAAGCCTAAACGTGTTGAGCTTTCAGAGATGTTATTGTGCATATCTGGTCTGTAATTAGCCGTTATCTGAACAACCAGCTTGTCCCTCACACCGCCGGCGAGGTTCTTAACTCTTGCACTTTAACTCCTTTTTCTACATTCAGATGCTCATTTTGAACATCTGCGTGTTGTCTTCACCGATCACACTGAGTCGCTGCCATGTGGTCGGCTGAGTCGCTATCTTGTGTTAACAAGCAATTGAACAGGTGTATCTAATAAGGCAGGCAGTGAGTGTATTTTTCAATTGGATCTCATTACAGACATGCTTAGTCATTATGGGTTTTCCTTCACTTCCATGCTTAGCAGGATCATAATTTCAGTCTGGTTTACTGCTTGTTGTAAGAAGAGGTTAGCATCAGTCACATCACAAAATCCTTCCAACAAGTGTGAATAATTTTATGGACCTGAGTTTTAACAAGCATTTCTTGGTTTTAAAAACATAAATAAGTGAGATCTCAGCATGTAGGCTCCTGCATACTCTGGTGTACTGTACTCTATGAGCCACATGGATCCTGTTCACAACGGTTGAGATTTCATAGCCAAGCGTACCGGTAGCCTATAATTATGACAATTTCCTTCATTTCCAGATGGATGCTAAGATGCATTCCCTAAGCTAGTATAGATGGATGGATAATCAACATAGTTATGGAGTTGCATTGTGGAATGGGCATATGAATAGGACATTGTTGTACAAAGACTAATTAATGTTTAATGCTCCCTTTCCCAAAAGTAAGTTGCTAAAACAAATCCTGCACTTTAACATTCCACAATATCTAGCTATTAAATAATAATTATTATTATTTAATAACCTTTGTTGTTTCATAAATATTTCTCGCTGTGTATTCTTGTAAGAAATTCAACTGGATTTAAAGTTAAAAATAGGTCTAATTCATGTTGAGAGATGAACAATTTGTTTATTAGTAAACTGAGGAGCGGGATTCAAACCAAGGACCTGTTTGGTGTAAAGCAGCAGTGTTACCCACTGCTAGACCGTGCAGCAAGGTTTAATCCATTGCAGTTTTTTTGTTTTTTTTCTGTCTGAGCAATGTTGTTGGTTTACCTCACTACGCTTGGATACTGTCACTAGTGAACAGGTTTTCAGACTAATTCACACGTGTTTCCCAAATGTGCATGTTAGCAGTCAGCAGGTACTCTGCTGCCCTGTCGCTGTTCCTGCCTCATTACCGCCTCCTGCACAGAGCTCTTTCACTATCATAAAGTAAATATTTTCACTTTTACATATGACAATTCTCCACAAATCTTCCTATTATCTGTGCAGCGCTGCTGTAAGTACAGTGTCTGTGCAGTGATGTTATGTCTCCTCTCCACAGCTGAATGCTGTCTAATTACTGAGTGAACATCAAGATGAAGACCTGACAGTAAGCCTAGCTTGAGGACGTACAAGATCTTCAGTTCAGCTTGGTTCTTCTTCTAGCTGATGCATAATTTGACTTCACTATAGTGTTTTAGACATTAAAGTACATTTTAATGAGTTTCTAAGTAACTTTCTATTTTTTTATAATATTGAGAGGCTGCTGTCAGACACAGTCTACCTACCATATGGAACTTCATACCAGGAGTCAAATAATCTCCCATTAAAAGGTTAGGTGTTTACTTCTTCATAGCTAAGTGTTTTAATCTGACAAAACAAAAAAAAAAAACTGAAATGTGACAAAATCTTTTCTGTCTGTGACCAAAATTCAGCCAAACCCAGACCAAGGTTTGTAGGTGCATGTTTTCAGTCACTGGTCACTTTATCACTATATTTTTAGCTCCCTCCACAAATTATCTTTAAGATTAAACCCAGAGTTCTGACGTGGCCGCTTCAAGATGTCAATACTACAGAAGAAACATATTGGCAAAAATGAAAACATTAATTACAATTATTCAGACTTCAGGCAGACTTAGATTTGTCGAGGAGCAAACTGTCAGCTGAGACATAAACAAGAAACTGATCAGATATATTAGTTCACTCAAACTGCATCAACTCACACATTAAGATCCAACTGCATAACATTTCCATAACATTACTACAACGCTCTATGAGCCTAATCCCCAATATCGCCTTTGCTAATCTTCTGATCAATAAATTGCTGACCTCTGCAAAATATATTTTTTTAATAAGAAAAATTCCAACAAGGTGTCTATTAAACTTTTAACAAAAATAAAAATCAATCTCAAGACTGTTGTAAAACATCTGTTTAATGAATGAAAACCTCACAGCAGCAGTGTTCATTTTCAATAATGATGTTTATTGTACTTGTGACAGCGCAATGACAATAAAGTTGAATTCTATTCTATTCTATTGAATCTATATAAAACTTTTGAAATGGAAGATGTCAGCTGTGAAATTGTTCATCTGCACTGAGTTCTCACCAAGTCATAATTTGATCTTCCTACTCCCAGTTTTAGCTCTTCAGGTATTTTACTTGCTAATTCAGCATTTTGCTTCCACTTCTAGCATTTCAATCCAAGTTTTATACAACTTGTTTATCATTTGTTTAAACCTTCATAAACATGTTGCAGTGTGACATCATGAATGCGAGATCCCGCCCCCAGCTCAGCTCCCTGCTGCGAGCTGATCATGACTACCATCACTACCATTGGGTTTAGCTGTTCAGTTGTCAACATAACACACTAAATCTATGAGTGATATCAAAGAAAGACGGACGCAGTGCTTTACTACTAATTGTCAACGCTATGACCACTAGATAAGTTAAAAACAAAATAGCAAAGGAGAGAGAAGAAGTAGGTCAGTTATGCTACCTTGACTTTGACAACCTTAACATGTAGGTGGGGTGCAGAATTCTGTGTGTAGAATAGGTGACACGTAAAGAGAGAAAAAAAGAAAACAAATGATTTTGAGTTGTTCTTCAACGGTTTTCCTGTGGTCTTTTCCCCTCACTGCGGTGTGTGCACGTGTAAAATTTCGAGGTGTAAACAATAATATGCAATGCGTTGTTTTACAAAAAAAAAACATTTTCAAACATTCCATCTATAAGTCTGGGTTCTTTAGGTTCAGAGTTGCTGGAGGTCTTTTAACCACCAGCAAAAGGTCATCAAGGTTAACAAAAACCCACTGTTCATAAAATATCAGAAGTGTTTTATAGTTTATATCTAATGTTTTGTTCATACTGTGAATGCTTTTACTTCTTTTAGCACAAAGAAGACTCAATAGACTTGGACTTAATTTATTGCATATGTGGTTCAGATTCGTATTTTTTTAAGTGATAAAGTTTAATATTACAAAGTAGAATATAATTTTTCTAACCGGATCATTTAACAGAAGCCTATTGAGAAAAGCGGAGTATATTTTAAATGAGTAATTTCTTCTTCACCTGCAACATGTTTGCTCATTTATAAAATCCCCACTTGACCCTTAACCCAGATCACAGTTCAGCTGTAAGCAGCAGGTCATGAAGTTACCAAACAACATCTGCAAGACAACACGTAGGCCTGTTGCAATAAATCAATTAATCGCACAATAAATTAAAACAAGCATGATTTATTGTTTTTCTTTTCTCTCTTTCTACCAAACATTGGGTGATAAAAGTCTTCAGACTGGTGCTTTGGTCTTTTTAGCAGAGACTTCATAATCATTTAATTTGTCGTTTCTGATGTTTTACTGATTTTGGAGATTTAAAATGTCTTCCAGTTCCAGTGTTAAATGTTCAATAGAACTGAAGGTTTATTGATCTTTGCAAATGTTTTCTTGCATTATTATACCGTTATTACCATTCTATCATTTGAAAATGGTCTCAAAACAACAGTATTATTGTTTATTGCAATAACCTCTGTGACAATTTATTGTCCAGTATAATCTGTTATTGTGACCGAGCCAACAACATGTGATGCTTCGAACACATCGTTTAGTCCTGCTGCGTGCACCGTTTCTGGAAGTCCATGACTCACCAAAAAGAGAAAAACTCTTTAAACAAACCTTCTACAGCATCTGTCCTCAGTCTGCAGCACCAACAGAATATATTAAATCACAAAGGTTTTGTTCATGCTTCAGCTGGCTTGTGCCTTTTTTGCAGTCGTTGTGAAAGCCAACACAAGAACCATTTGTCATCTTCTCGCTCTCCCCTCCTGTTTTTTGACAGAGTTGTAGGTTGTTTAGCTTAACACTTGTCACTTGCCATCTCAGATGTACGCACTAAGAGACTCGTGTCAGTTTAAGAAACGCAGCAGTCAACTGAAAAGAAAAGGAAAAAAAAAAAAGATAATTTCAGTGGGTTGAAAATGTCACTGCAAGTTTGACAACACTGCCAGCAGAAGGCAGGTGTCAATCACTGCAGGAGAAAACAGTCCAATTTTCTCCACTCAGTTTGGGTGAGGAGAGACGGGGGATCAATAAACCATGGAGCCTCTGGATGGCTCTGCACTTCAGACTCTTCTCTTTCCACCAAGTGAGAAAACTTAGCTCGTTTTAATCTCTGCATCATGGCATTTCTTGATTGTTTTACAGAAAATAGCTGTAGATATTTATGCGGGAGTTAGCAATTTATTGAGAGAAACAAACAAAAAAATAAATAAAAAATCTAACAGTTTATCAATGTGGAATAAATGAGTTCAGGAGATTCCCGGATAACTGCTTGTGGCTCCAACCAGCTATGTCTTGCAATATTAGTGGGAGGTTACACTTCTTTGGAAAATATTTAAACTTTTTTTTTTTTTTTTCTGAAAAGGTCTGCATCTATAAAGTTTCTGGAAATCCAATCAGACATGCGACACAAGACAGAGACGATGTCAGCAACGTTAACGATGACGGGAGAAGAAATGGAGCAAGGCTAAGAAAGTTACCAGGAAAAAGACTGACAAAATTTTGTTAAATGCAGCTCTTGTCTGTTTACCAAAAAGTGTAGGTCACAAAACGTCTTTAGCCTCCATTTCAGGTTAAATGGAGACAAAGCAAAGAAAATAAAATGGGCCACTAATCGCTGGATATACACTCCATAGGCTGTAGAAAATTAGGAAGCATTTAATTGCCAGAGGCAGGAAAAAACAAGCAGGCGCAGTCTCTGGTTGTAATCCAAAAGTTTCCCGTTATAAGATGTTAAACTCGCTTGTTAAAACCAGAAAGTTTCTCATTTTAACAAGATACAAAACTTGTGAAAAAGAGAATGTTTACCCATTATAACGAGATAAAGAACTCACTGAAACGAGGAACATTTTGTTACAATGAGATGCAAAACTTGCAAAGAGAAAGGTTCTCGTTATAACAAAATACAAAACTCGTTTAAAACAGGAAGTTTCCTATTAAGAGATGTGAAACTCATTCAAATGAGAAACCTTTTTGTTTTCAATTCATAAAACTTTTTTTGTTTAAACAAGAACATAATTGCTTTAAATTGACATAAATCAAGTAACAACAAAACACTTATTCTTAATTCTTCCCTAGCTCTGGTAGTTAAACAATTTGTTTATAAAGATGCACCACAAACTGATTCACTATTTCAAATCACTTTAAGTATTTAAAAAATCTAAATTAGATGTCAAACTTCTATTTGCAAGTCCAGATCATTTTATGAATGAACACAAGCTGACATAGAAGTCTGTCATTTGATTTACTTTCATCAGTTGAAGCAGGAGTTTCGTCTGTCTCTAGGATACGGCTATATTATTTCTCTTCAGGATTTTATTTGCAGTTCAGATATCTTGTTTAGAAAAACTTGTAGAGGAGAAACTTCCACAGCTCCTGCACCCGGTTTCTTTCTCACACTTTAGCCTGAGGCCTTTGAGTGAAGATTAATGCTATGTTGAATAACTGCACTATACAAAGAGTATGAGACTTGTGGGAGAGGTTTTTTTTTTATGTCACTTCATTATATTGAGCCACAGCACACTGTATAAAAGAAGAGTCTCCTAAACTATGTTCCTCGGGAGTCCTCTCATAGAGTTTTAATAAATTATTGTTTAAATATGCTTAGTACAGTTGCCTCCTGAGCAGGTTGGGATTTTGTAGCCTAGACAAATTAGAAAAGGAAACTAAGCTTCTTTTTTGTTGCTTTTGCTGCTGTAGCAGTCTTTTCTGAATTAATTACCCTAACTAGGTCAGTTCAGAAATATGTGCTTAAGCACTTATCAACTCATGTTATCAGCTAACACCACTATTCTATCCCAGAACATGGCAACCATCCATAGAATTTGTTATGTTTCTTTATTTGAGGCATCTGGATGGCATTTCCAGATTTGAATCAGGATTTCCAGATCTACCACATCCTTTCTCCTCCATTACTTTATATCTGCTTATTATGTACTTTCATCTTGTTTCCACTACCTCTCATTATTTTCATGCGCACCAACTCACAGATATGTTGGGGAGTGGATGGCTGAAATAGCGTCCTTCACGGATGACGGTCTTCAAGAGCGGCAGAAGGATAGCCTGCCAAGCCACCAGACATGCTAACTCAGAGTGAAGGTTTCTAAAAAGTCTCCTTCCTGAGTGACTGGGTGAACTTCAGTAAAGACCCACAGATATGAATCCATAGGAGCCATGATGATTTCTTTGGTAAAGAATAAGTCTTTATATCAGCATTGTAGTCGTACTACTTGATAGTGAGCAGTGGTGATGTGCTACATCCAGTTAAATCTGAAAACTCAATATGAAAAAGAGAAAAGAATAAAATAAGTTGTTCCAACATGTTACCTTTAATTTGTGGCATTTCTATCCAGCATGGGGCCGTTGTCTTCACCTACAGGGATCGGTCCATTCTGCATGGACTATCAGGATGGGATAGAGTAGACCACTGTCTGTGAAGCAGATGGTCTTACATGCCATCCATCCATCCATCCATCCATCCATCCATCCATCCATCCATCCATCCATCCATCCATCCATCCATCCATCCATCGGACTATGGGAGGAAGCCAGAGTGTCCAGAGTGAACCCATGTAACCATGGAAACTCCATGAAGACATACCCCAGGTTGGGATTCAGGCTACAGTTTATGAGCATAAATTCATTGTAAATAAACCATCTTCATACCTCTGCTTTTTTACATTTAAACCG
Source organism: Brachyrhaphis roseni (assembly GCA_903066815.1). Classification (NCBI taxonomy): domain Eukaryota; kingdom Metazoa; phylum Chordata; class Actinopteri; order Cyprinodontiformes; family Poeciliidae; genus Brachyrhaphis; species Brachyrhaphis roseni. Next base: position 17,994 of record CAEFZY010048717.1, read on the forward strand.
GACCCTTTCTTTGTTTTTAATCAGTGTGTTGAACTTGAAAATGTACAAAGTCATTTTAAAACTTCTGAATTGGCAAGTTATAATTTTAATGTACATGAAATTTAGCTTCTGTCATTGTTTAAACAATAAAAAATCCATCTGTGGAAAGGTATTTAGAGTTCAGCTTCATTGGCAATATATAGTCTACATGGCCTTTAAAACTTTAAAAATCATTAAATGTTCAAGATTTAGTGCAGATAAAAGGTGACTAAATAATTAAATGCCCGATCTGGTGCTGTATTCATAGCTCACAGCACAAACCATCCAACATGGAACAACGGGTCCATTTGCAATCCAAAAGACGTCTAAAGAAACTTCCAAAAGTCAAATTCTTCTCAAAGACGTTACTTCTAAGTTTTACATTCTGTAAAAGATTTACTTATGCTATTTCTGCTTTTTGAAATTTTCCCTATGTAAAATCATCACTTAAAAAATGTAAAATAGCATAGAGAGAAAGAGCTCAAAACTGTTGAAAAGTAGTTTCCGAAGTGAGCTGATGTTACATGCAATACAAAAGTTCCAAGAATGAATAGAAATCACATTTTTCTATTAAGAAAGTAGTAAAAGGAAATTTCAAAAATGTTTCTACTACAATCCTGAAGCTTTCAGGTGGACTCCGTCATTTCTGCTCTTGTATTTTTACTCTGATGCACTCAGGCAGAGCTCACTTTCTCTCCCAACAACTGAGCCATTAGCAAGGGATGGTTGTGTAAAACAGAAGTCATCTCAGTACCGATCTATTTTACTCAAGCATGTTTGCATTACAGTACAGCAGCAGTCAAAGTGTTATTCAGGGACACAGTCTGTCACACCACTCAATTTCTGTAAGTCGGTGAACATGTAGTATCTTGATTCTTTGGAACAAGTGGTGGTTAAATGAATGATATATCATTTATCTTGCTCACACACTGATAAAAATAAAAATAAAAATTGTTGCATTTGTTGCACCGGAATATTGTGGGCCAACACTCTGTCCACAGGTGTCAGCAGACATTTTGGATGGACAGAAGACAAAAAAACTCAAATTCATGGTAAAACAAAGGATTTTCTTACGTAAAGATGCCATCATGGTCTGTAATACAACTATTTAATTAATCAACAGTGTGGCGTTAAAGAAAACCTGTTTTACCCTGAAAACAAACCCCAGGGTAAAACAGGTTTCAGATATTTGGTGAGGAATGGTCTGCCATCTTTTCCTTTTCTTTCACAGATCTCATTTTTATGGAGAGGTAGAGTTCTCGCTCTATCCTTCTCTGTGTTTACAACAAATGTCCACTTAATAATTTGGCATATTCCAGTTAGCCAGATCTGTTTGTCTAGAAAACAATCAGTTTCCCTTTGTATGTCCACGCAGCCTGTTGGCGCTCACTGCCCAGCCGCCTGGGTGCTATGGAAAGCTTCCCAGGCCACATATATATATGTTGTATATGTACAGTATATGTCTATGTATATGTCCGTATATGTTGTTTGCATATGCAACACATACAATATGTGAAGTTTAACCATCAAATTCATGTTTAATTAATGCGTAAACTGTGTCAACAATGTGTAAAATATGTCTTTTTCCTTTCAGGCAGCTTTTCTTACGAACGCTTTGAGTCACGTCTAGGCCTGTCAAGACACATTTTGCAAGACGATAAATTGTTCCAGAAGTTATTGTGATAAACAATAATATTGTTGGTTTGAGACTATTTTCAAGTGTTATAACAGTAATGACATAAATATGAAAGAATACATTCCCAAAGAGCTATAAACTTTAAATTCTAATGAACTTTTAACATTTTACTGGGAGACATTTTAATTATTCGAAATAAATAAGCAAAATGACAAAAAACAAGAAACAAAATTAAAGCAGAGGTCTCTGCAAACAAAATTATCCTTCATAAAAAAAAGGACTACGTAGTTGAGACCAAAGCACCAGACTGAAAACTTTTTCATCAGTTTTTGGGTAGAAAGAGAGAGAAAAGAGAAAAACGATAAATCACATAAATGGTACCAGTTTAAACATTTTTTATGGAAGTACCTTCTGGATCTGAACAGACCTCGGTTGTGGCCAGAGAGCTTCAAGCGATGCTGCAGTGCATGTTGCCTTTTTTGTCTTGTTATAACAAAGTGGTTTAAAAACTGGGAAAAAAGCAGATTTACCATGTGAACCATCCACATTGACTGAATATACGGTGTTCGATTGTGTAGTTAGATTTGATTTGTTGTCATGAAGGATGGCGCAATGCCTCCTTTATGAACAGGGAAAAAATTTGAAACCCCAAAGGGCTTTTTTTTTCCTATGCTGTTTATTGTATTATACAAGCTTTTATCACTGCTCCAAGTTAGATACTTCTGGGTCACTTCTCTCAGTTTGGAGCCTCGATAATCAAAAACGACTTTTCAAACACACCCCAGGCATTTCCAACAAACAATCCTCCAATAAATACAAGGTCAAGAAACACATATTTCTTCTCTGCTGGTGTTTCTCCTTTTCATCCCGTCCTGCCCCATCTTTTTCCTCCCACTTAATACCCCGGCATCTTCTTTTATGTGCATCTGCCCATCTGAAGTCCACCATTTCAACAGCACCAGCAATTTCCTTCTTTGAAAACAAGGGTGTCTTTTTTCTTTTTTCTTAACCAAAAAGGAATAATAATAATAACAAAAAAAATAACAGATGTGTTTACAACCAGGCTCTTCTTAAAGGATAAGCATTTATGATATGGACCACCACAGAGAACACCCGATCAGTCTGGATAAAGTCCAAAGGGAGGAAAGTTATGGCCAGAATAGACAACCTATGTTAGATGTACAATACGTTGTAAAACTCACAGTAAGACAGGGATGTTTGATTCATGCCTGAAAAAAATAAAAACTGTGACTATAAAACTCTTTCTCTTGAAACTTTGACTAAACAGATGTAATTCAGTAAAATAAGTTTATAAAAACAGTAACGCTAAATCTATAACCGACTCTGAAATTCACCAGTCGTGGGAGATCTAATGTGTGACAATTTGGTAATTAATTATCCAGCCTTTATAAGATAACTGAATGAACATAAACTAGAATCATTACATTTGTCACTACACGCACATGCTTGCTTTAGTATGATCTGCTCACAAAGTCCTGTTTTTAATGAGTAATTCAGATCAATGATAAAGCAAAAAATTCTTGGTACCTCAGCCAGATGTACATCTTTTGTTAAATCCAATTAAAAATATTTGTCTATGGCTTCAAACTAATTCAAAATTCTTGCTTTTCAAAATTTATTTTGTGAAAAAAAAAAAAAAAAATGTGGGTGGTCCACTAAAAAATGTTATTAGTACTTGTAGACAGAGCAAACATGTTTATATAAATGAAAAGATGTTTAAAACCTAGGAGTATGAATCACATTGGGCTTTAATATGGATATTACAACAAAGACACTGTAAAGACACTTTAAAGGACAAAAAGACAAAAATCAAACCCATGTACAGAAGAACAAACCTAATTTTGATTTTACAGTTGTAGTCCATACAATCATTACTTTCTGTGTCACACAGTAGTTCATTATGAATATAAGAGAAGACATTTTGTTTTTTTGGTTTTTTACTACCACCTTCATTCTGGACCACTTTTGCATTAAGTCCTTATTTAATTAATTTATTTAATTTAAGTCCTGAAATTATTGGGAACTTATACACTTCTTGCATTCATGTTTTTGTGTTAGAACAGTGATGAGCTAGTGTTAAGTTTTAGATTTCAGATTAGATTTTTTAAAAATATACATTTCTTCTTACAGTATGGAAAAGCTTACGCACAGTATTTTTTCAGATTTAAAAAAAAAAAATTCCCTTCTCACCCACCGCGGGTGGTGTTTCTTCCTCTTAGCTCGGGTCCTCTACCAGAGGCCTGGG